>JAHWFP010037840.1:0-29124 GCA_023313725.1 Lithobius niger
AATATACATAGATTTTTAGTTATAGTAAAGTTACGTTTAAAAAAAAACAAAAAAAAAAAACAATTTCTCTGAATTATAAAAATATTAAATAAAGCGAATCCATGTTTGGGTAAAAACATAAACAATTTTAAAGCAACAAAGCAATAACTTACATTTTGCATTACGTAGAAAAGTAAACATTTGCGGAATGATTCCCTATTTCACCGACGTCCACCCCACCCCCCCCGGTCGCTCCTGCCCTGATTTATACGCGTTGATTAATTTCAATTCCGTCTAAAATTTCAACTTTACGCACCAAATCAGCACACGTTTAATGACGTCAACGCGAAGAGGTAGGTGTATAGTATTGCCACACTTTCGTAGAGCTCCTCAAATCGTAATGTGTTCTGGAATGCTATTTCGGTAATGGATTGCTTCACATTTAATCAGCCTTGTAATAAACTATAGCCTCGCCTTTCACAAACGTCTGCACGAAAAAAAAAAATAAATAAAAAAGAACAGCGATATTACGACACCTTCCATGGCCTTGCATGGCAGCGAAGCTTGCTCATTTCTTCCGCATTGAGAAAGCGAAAGTGGTCACTGCAGACCTCATGTAGTGGAATGCATAACGAATCGCTCCAAGTATGTGTTGAGTAAAGCCTTTGAACACGAACCACGCCCATCCAGGCCACAGACTGCGGACAATGATAAGGAACCATGACATTCAATTCAAAATGAGTCTGCCACGGTAATCGTTAAGAAAATGTGTGTCGATCCACTTTCAGAGCTGGGGGCGATCGGAGGGAAATCCACGTGCCCCGCAATCAGGTATAAAAAGCGAGTGGAGTGGACAGTCGAATCACATTTCGTGCTTACTTGCTGTTCTGTCAAACTTAGACCTCAGGATTAAACCAACCCCTCAACACATCATGAAGGTGGTAAGTGTACCTTTCCGTTATTCGTGCTTGTATGTGCACCTTGCATGGAGTCCGCCGCGAATATTTGAACTAGTACGTTCTCGGTTTTCTTTTGTGCAGATCGTGAAAAAGGGTAAATGTATTTGTTTTTAAAAGCTGTAAAATGGGTTTTATTGAATACTTTGACTTAATTTAACGAAATGAAATAGTTCGTCAACATGACTTGTCATAAAGTTAATAATGAATTCGTCGGTTAAAATTTACAAGTCTTTTAACATCTCTAGTTTTTTTGTTAGTCGTAGCTTTAGAAAATTTAAAACTGCATCACATATTTGAACACTGCTTAGAATCTATGCGTAAAAACGAACTCGTTTGAAGCTTAACGTAAGGTTTAACTGATCCGAAGTCAAAACAGCAAAGGAACACCAATAAACTTTCCTGTAAGGTTTCAGATACTGCAGTGTTGCTGTACTGTTTAGTCCACGTGAAACCTTACTGCTGTATTCAAATGTTTTTATCATTTTAAATTTTGCACACGGTAAATCAACTAACCATACACAGCATGCATTCTATTTGGCTAAACAACATCGCTGGAAAATGTTTTAAAACTAATCGTCTTACTGTGCATAGAACACCCGGTAAACCTGAAAATATCCTGAAAAATTGTATATGTATCACCAGTAGGGTGATGAACGGAAAGTAGACGATGTGACTGACGAACACTGACAAAATTTAGCCAAGAAAGTAGTGGAGTGTGTAACCATGGTAACTAATTCGTAGTAGTAAAGTGATTAGAATATCTCATATAAAAATGACAATCTCCGTTTCGTCTGTTTTTATTAAATTTTACTGTTTACTAGCTTTTGTTAATTACTACCGTAGGCTGCAGTTAAACCCCTTTCTTTTCACTGTTTCCGTTTGCCTTTTTATTTTTACTGATTTCATGCGTTTCCCTCTACCACTACAACGTCCATTTCCGATTATACGACTTGTACACTACAACCATAGTTCTACAGTGTGTTCTACAACCATAGGCCAGGGGTGCATAAAATTCTTATAGGACAAAATTTCCCACAAAATTTTCCTAAAGATTTTTCAAATTTCCACAGCCTTTCACTATGTTGGCAGGCCATTTTTCAGTGAATTTCCTCAGTTCGCTGAAATTTCCCGCAAACCTCGTTCTAGCATTCTGGCATATTATGCACCCCTGCCATAGGCTTATTAAAAAAAAATGAGTATTTTCCTTATACGGCAACTCATTGTGTTAATATCAGCAAATGCGTTATGAAGTTTTCACTTCCGTTCGCTATACAGCAATGTCAACGCATCAAAGTCTTCCTAAAGTCCAGCCAAACAATAATTGAAAGTGATGTGAATTCGCCTTATATGGAAACGATTCTTTGAATAACCCTACAACTGTGATAAATCTGAAATAGGGTTGCAAATGTCTAATAAATATATTCTATCCATTTCAGATCATCGCTCTTTTGGCTCTCGTAGCCTACGTCGCTGCTGACGGTTACGCCCCCGCCCCCTACAAACAATCCTACAAACCTTCCTACCAACCTTCCTACCACCAGCCTTCTTACCAACCATCCTACAAACCTTCCTACAAGCCCAGCTACCAGCCATCTTACCACCAACCATCTTACAAGCCTTCTTACCAACCATCTTACCACCAACCAAGCTACAGCTACGAACCCACTCAGTACCGTTACGATGCCCCAGCTTACGATTACTATGGTGGTCATGCTAACGTAAGTATCGTGACGTAATAAAAATGACTCAAACGTTAAACCACGTGAATTTTTCATCCCCATTTTAACGGTTTTTCCCCATTTTTATGTGCAGACTTACGTCAACCGTCAGCCATACAGCGTACAATACGACCTCAACGAATACGGCGGTTATGGTTCAACCCAATACGTCAACTTCGAACAGACCTTCGGCCAGGGATACAAACAGCCTTCTTACGTAAGTAGTTTACATTGATAACGTTAGTTTTAAGAAAATAGTGTGGATAAATAGATTATAAAACGTGAACTGAAACTTAGAAAATTATAAGCATGTGCCACACTTGTATTGGGTTCAATTATTAGCCGCTTTCAACAGTAGTTTACATTCAAAATACCATTGGAACTCTTTTAACCACTATCGTAAAAAGACACTGGAACTTTCAGTTGCATTTAGCGTTGGACGCCTCAGTTTTAGAGAAAATCTTTTAAAGAGCAGGGCTAGGAATTTTTGCTGGGGGTGGGGGGAGAGGGCCAAAAACTGGCAATTTAACGCCCTTAAATAATTTTACCCTCCCACCACCACGACCGACAGCATTATTACAAAAAAAATAATATAAATTATTACAAACAATGAACTTTGATCATCATTTTTAGGCCGTGTTCAGTCTTTTTTAGGGACACTATCCCCTATGTGTTTACTCATCGTTATGCAGTGTTTTAAATTTCATACTTAAAATGGTGATAGTATTCTCTGCTATTAGGCACATTAGGGACTCAGTAGGCACTTCTACAAGCTGCTGATCGGTCCAAATTTTTACGTCAAACAATTAATTCAGATAAATGTAGCAGCTGCGCTTTCTGTCAACTTCAGATTTCTAATAATTGAGAATTAGTCAACTTCAGACGTATCGATTCTTTGCATTTTGAACAAATCTAAGGGTAAAAATACGATTGAAATCCACTACATAAATCATTTTACACAATTAAACAAAAATATCCACATTCGAGAAATAATATTTTTTCACCGGAGTAAACCACAGATCTAAGTGCAATTTACCGGCCGTTATTATTAGCAAACTTTCTTTTTTAAGGTTTCATTTAAATAGCTAACTTTCAGTATCACAACAAGAAAATGTACTAAATATTCTTTTCCGGCTGGTTAATCAAAATGGTTACATTTTTTTGTGGGCAGGTCGTTTTACATGAGTACAGGGAAGGCAGGAAGAGATTTGTTAATTTGTGCAAAATGTATCAAGCAATGAATATACCATGTTACGTTTCTATTTGAGTTCAGAAAGTGAGGGGTGATAATACCCAATGATATCACTACTTTCAAAGGCCGACCCTTTTTGGAAACTTGGGCGGCTTCTCTTTTACCAGTTTTGGGTTTGGGGGATATCGTTAACATGTCCAATTTGCTTTTCGATGCTAGAGAACACAAGAGCTTTTCTCATTGTTATTTACATAACTTGAAGTCGTATTTATTTGAATATCAGTTCTTGGTTTACGGCTTCTATATTCGGCTGTTGTACGATATAACGATATGACGGTCGGTAGATGGTGCCACGGCAGAACTGAATAATTATCAGTCGGTGAACACCCCTCTTTAAGCAGTCATTCGATTTCACTGACGTTGGTCATGCGAACGTTTAATTGAATCGTTACCGTTTTATTGTAAACGTATTTTTAATTATACTTTTGTTTTTTCTTTTTCTATTTTAGGGTCACCACTAAATATTGATCGCAACGATCAATAATTTTGTGAAGCGTGAGTTACAGGGTTGAAGAATTGACAGAACAGCGTTGACAATGTACAGTATTTAATTGATGTAAATACACTTTTATTTATAAAAAAAATATAAAAAGAAAAATCCAATAAAAAATTTTAAAACGTACAGTTGCGTTTGCTTTGTTCCTCCTTCACCAAAAAAAAAAATAATGATAGTATTTAAATATGAACAGTCATGGCCCGTGAAATACGGACAGTGAAAACAGTTAAAGACGGGAAAGCCAAATGCTCACAAAAAATAACTAAATACAGACACAAACCTATTTACGTTGCCTTTTGGACTTATACGTCAGACTGCCTGAGTGGGGAATTGAACCCAGGACCTTTGAAACCAAAGGTCGAGGTGCTACCGCTGAGCCATACTGACACGGCCAAAAGGAAACATCAGTATGGCTCAGCGGTAGGACCTCGGTCTTTGGCTTCAAAGGTCCTGGGTTCGATTCCCAGCTCACGCAGTCTGACATATAAGTCCAAAAGGCAACGTAAATAGGTTTGCATCTGTATTTAGTGGAAAAGGTGGCTTCACTGCTGTACAGCTTCAAGCAATAGTTTCTGGAGGTGGTTTTATGGTGCTTTTAGTAACACCTTGGTACCACCAGCAGGCGTGGAACGGCTAATGCATAATGTGACCTGGTGTGATTAACCGATCAAATACTCTTTGCTGTCCTTGCAGAAACTTATACAATTACACTGTACAATAATTTAAATTTAAAAGAAGTGTGGTTTTTTTTTTGTTTTTTTTTTGTCGCTTCGTAAGCTCAGTACACAAATGCAATTAATCGAATAGTTATTTGACAGAGGTATGAAGGTTACAACGTAAGTCACTGAGTGGACTCCAAATGAAAGCGTACAAATGTGTAATACGTTTAATTTTCAGTTCTGATAGGCTATCTCTGAATCTTTTTCAAAATCTACAAAAAAACATAAAACAACGTCTTGTATATTTATACCTGCAAACATCGACTAAGCTGACTTAACAGCTTAATTGTAGATTTTATTAATGACTCTAACGTTGTTTTGTGTTTTATGCACACGTTTCGGGGGAAAAAGATAAAAAATTGCGTGTCAGAATAGGAAATTAAAAGTAATAGAAATGTTCGATCTTTGTTGGGGGTCCATTTGGAATGCGCCCAGTGCCCATCGTGATAGACAGAATCTATGGCGTTTGAGAACTAGTAACCCTGGCGTTACCTAATGGGGGGAGAGGGATTGAGGCTTAATGGCGCGTCGACAGCTTGGTCATTAGCGCCAACGTTACTTAATGGTTGGTAACGTACCTTAGGCCGTGGGCCAAGGGCTTGTATAGTTCACTTTGTCGTATCACTGATGCATACCACGATTTTTTGATTTTAAATCAAATATATCTTAGAACGAAATTACAAACTCCACCACTTTTTCGTGATTCTATATCCCTGGAGGCCCCACTTTGGGGGCCACCCCCTTCAAAATAATATAACTCCATCCCTAATTGATGGAATTTAATTTTTTTTTAATTAACCGTTGTGAAATCTACTTTAATAACGCTCGTATGCATTGTTACCCTAAGTATGATAGTTTGGCTGGGAAATGGGAGTAAACGTGAAGAATTTGATTCTTAACATAAAATGTTTTTTTATGGGTGTTTTCGCGTATTTGAGGGTCATAATAGCAAGTTACAGCCATGAATATAGGCCTAACCGAAGCGCAATTTAATTATCTTTCATTTAGTCCTACTCCCATCTTTGTAGGTGCCTTACTTACAGAAGAATAGCAGTTCAAACAAGCGTGCACACACGCAATTTCGTATTTAGCATTTAAATTTTGTCGTACGTTTGCGTAATGTATAATTTAACTTAACTGCTGGGTTCTCTGTATTGCATTTTAAATATCCATAAATCAGCCTTTCCACCCGGTTACTACATGTACAGTACTTCATTCTTTACCGTAGATCGAATCCATTGTTGCTGCATGTTCTGAAAACTTTGACGCTTTCACGAAAAAAATCTGTCAACAATCGTTGACGCCACGTATTGTTGCGTGATTGTTGCTGATTGTTGCAAACGATCATTTTTCGTTAGTTTGGGATATTTAGGACCTAAACTTAAAATTAAGAATACGCCTAACAGAAATTCGGAGAAATTTCCGTTCTTTCAAACCCTTTCTCCAATTTTTGACACCACTATTTGAGAGGAGTAGAAGGGCATAAATATAAATACATAAATAAACACACTGAATGATTTTAATGATGTTAGATTTTTATTCTTCCTACTAAAGACTTAATTTTCCAACCAAAAGGTAGTTAAGTATGTTATGTATATATGTATGTAAAACCCTGCGATAAAAATCACAGTTTTCCACTTTTAAATATTTACCATTTACCCGCCAAACTATCATACGTTCAGTAACAATCTTTATGAACGTTAATAAATCAAATTCCATACTGGTTAAATAAAACAAAATTAAATGCCATCAATTAGAGACGGAGTTATACACGTACGTACTACGTCATGCATAGCCTTCATGAAAATCAACGTTATTCGCAATAATAGCCTAAATAATATTGCTAGAAAAATTCAATACCTTTTGTAGGAAAAATAAAAATATTGTTATTAAGAAAGTAGGTCCTGGCAAGCACTGTTTGCTTGTAGGTGATCGATTGAAATTAAATATTTTCCGACGTAATAAGTGGAATTCATTTTTCTGTATGTCAAATGGACGCCAAAGAAGTAAACTTTAATTTTGCGCTGATATAATTTTTGCCAAAAATCAGTAGTACTGCAGTAATTCGTGAGTGAACGTAAAATTTTATGTTAAAAATCAATTTTTTTACGTTTGCTCCCATTTCCCAGCCAAACTATCATACTTAGGTTAACAATGCATATGAGCGTTATTAAAGTAGATTTCATAACGGTTAATTATGGAGTTACATTATTTTGAAGGGGGGCCTCCAGGGATACAAAATCACGAAAGAGATGGTAGAGTTTGTAATTTACTAAGATATATTTGATTTTCATTTTAAATAAAAAAAATCATGGTTTGCGTCAGTGATAAGATAAACCTAAAATCTAAACATGTTTTTGATAGTCGGCCCACGGCCTAGCTGTAGAGCAACACGTGAATTTCTAATTAAAAAAAACTCAGGCTTGGTAATTTTAATTAAAAACTAATTAGCTAAAGGAGCGCAACGAGTTATTGCTTCTACTTGACTTAGATTGCTTTTTAGTGTTTTTCTACCAGCCGTCATAAATACACAGTACTTGGATGGGGGTTAGGATGACATAAGAGACAACAGCTTAGGACGACAAGTGAACAGCAGTGATGGCGAAAACTTTCACACATAGTCATGAGTCCGGGAATTCAGTGATTCATGATGACATTGAATAATTCCTGTTCACTTCCACGCTTTTTTTCCGCCTCCACTCAAAACAACATGTCTCTGATAATGATTTCGGTATTTTCAATTCGGAGCACAAAATTCTACACTTTTTTTAACAGTTATGACATTGCGAATATAACAAACACCTACAAAATATTGTATTTGTTTGTCGCATCCATATTTTAATTATGATTTTTGTAATTAATTGCGAACGTTCATAAAGAATTTGCACACGAAAGTAAATCAGCAAATTCCGCTAGTACTGACCTTCAAAGTTCGACACGCCTTTAATCGAAGCGTTGCAGTCAACCGAGAAAATAGCTATAAAACGTTTTAAAATCAAAATAAATTACTTAAAAATAATTCTGGGCCACAAATAAATAAATCTCATAAGCCATATGAGCTATTTTTTTCCGAATTTGTTGGTAACCGCCTCAATTTTTGGCAAGTAAAATCTTTTCTTTTTCGAATTACAAGCTTAATACAAAGTTTGGCAGCGTAAGGGTTTCGAAATTTAGCAATTGTTGGGGCTCGGCCAGTGCCTGGGAGGCTTTACTAGTGTGCGTATACCACACGAAACGACAAAAGACGAGCTTAACAATAACATAAAAATATTTTGTCACTAAGAAGGGAGATGTTAGTAAACCTACTGTAAAATTCATTACTCTAGATTTAACAAACGTGATTTTGAGATTGGTGTCCTATAACAGGCCAACGGAAGGCGTGAGAAGCGCCTGCTTGACAATGGAACAGCCACTTCCTGCGCGCGCAATAATGTGGGAAAAAAAACAACAAGATTTTGGCTCGCGGTTTCGTCACAGCGAATAGCGCTTCGTCTCATTGAAGTTGCTCTATGGAGTTTGGAAAACTGAAAATCCTGAAGTCGAGCATGTGTTCTTAAAAAAAAAATTCGTGCATTAGATTTCTTAATTCACGTGCCAAATTTACACGACCGGCAGGCCGTGTATATTAGAGTTCGTTTGCGCACGATAATTTTAAAAACATGCGACTACCTAGTCGCATCCGGTCTTCTGTACAGTTCTACCACTACCAATAGTGAGGCACACTTCTCTATCACGCACTGCAACAGCTATTTCTATTATATAATCTAAAAGAAGTAACCATCAGAATTGCCGGTTAAAAATGTGTTAGCTTTTAAGCTTATTTTAGATTTTAAGCGTATTTGTCAACTTTTAGGCCTAATTTTTACCTGGAGCTTTAATTTCGTAATAGCAGCCAACGAAGATTTGGTTTGTATAGTACACCTATTCATTTTTGCAACACGGTGCGCCTTCGGGCACACAGTCAGTGTTACAACGTAATGTGCTACGTAGCCTATATAGATCAGTGGTAGTAGGGAAGTGACGAGAGAAACGCTGTTGATGAAGCCAGGAGCTACTCGTAGCAACTTGACGTTGCCGTGGTAACGTGATTTTAGGCCTAATTTTTTTAATTTTAGTTTAAATTTCTGAAGTAGCAGATAGGCCTAATGGAGAATCTGGATCTTCAGTAAGCCTATTCATTCATGCAACAATGCGACGAGACTATTTTAAACTAAGCTAAAATATTTTTGTTTTTACGGCTGCAGTGTTATCTTTAGGATTCAATTCATCGATCAAATGTTATTATTTAATTTCGTTACGTCGAAGAAGTCTATTAGCTTTAAGGAGGTAACGATGTTTTAATTTACCATGCTATTTAACTAACTTTTCACACTGAATCTAACGTTGTAAACCGTGGTCGTCAATATCTGGTACTGTTGCGAAGTTGAAAAAGGCGAACGGACAGAAAAGGTCGTTGCAATAGTCTTCTCAGCCTTGACAGGAAAAGTCGGTTGGTAATAATTTTATCGGGGCCCTGGCCTGAAGCCGTGTGCCAACTCTAATGCTATTATACACATCAAGCACTACCCTACAAACACTACATTACGTGTAGCTCTCACTTACACCCGTTATGTCCCTCTACATCAAGCCGTTGTCAGTATTGTCGGCAAAGTCTCTGGTTGAACGGCCAAACTTCGGACAATGACAACGTGTATGCTGACGTGCGTATCTAGACACACACTAGTGTGTCGTGACAAATCTAAACAACTTTGCCAAAGAAATTGTGTCTACATCCAATCCACGAAAAACAAACAAAAGTGTCAAATTAAAGCCAAAAACTGGTAAAGAGGCGACTAAGTTGAGAATGGTTCGGCCTCTCAAAAGGAGTGAAATCTATACAACTAAGATAATAATATTTGTTTGTTTGTGTGTCGCCAGATTTTCGAGATTCCCACTCTTAATTCTTATTTCTACTGTTCGTGCGTCCACGGTGGGAATCTGGATATAACCTTTTTTCTTTTGTTTGTTTATATCGCTGTCAAACGGAATGCCTGTATAATGAATAAATGACGGAATAGTCTGTATAAGTAATGATTTCAACTGTGTTGTCAACAAAGAGACACAGTACTGGTGACGTTACAATATTTCATGCAAACGTGATCTAGGCCTCCCTGTCTGTTAATCCTGATCTAACTATACCACACGCCATGGCTGTTTGCTGTGACGTGCATATCAATAAGAATTTAGAAAGATCAGTCTTTCTGAGACCATGACCGAGGGTACACGGAGGTTTCTTACGTCGCTTTATCTTATGTCGACGTAGCTTATGTCGATGTAGTGCTTAGAGCGCTTTAAGAACCTCCGTGTACCCACCGAAACCCACTTTCAAGTCGCTTTATCTCAAACCACCTCGTTACGTCGACGTAAGGAGTTGAAGCGCTTTAACAACCTACGTCTACCCACCTAAAAACCCATTTTCTACGACGCTCTAAGGACTGCTTTCTTGTGATTGGTTGAAAAGTGCGCGCGTAAACGTCACGAAACTAGGACGGCAACCTGTCACTTCGTTAAAACGAAGTCGAAAGCCAGGTAGCTGAATGGGGACTTGGGAATAAAGAGGGGTTTGCTTGATGGGGGATTAGATAAACGCGACGCAGGAACCCCCCCCCCCCGCTGTCGTTTTAACTCACTCCAACTAGAACCTCCGTGTAACCACCTCTCTCCTAAAGCGATGTGAGTTCAAGTCGACGTAAGGTAAAACGACGTAAGATAAAGCGACTTAAGAAACCTCCGTGTACCCTCGGTGTCTAAATTGCTGTAGACTGGAGGAGTTCACCACTCCCGATGGTATAGGCATTTCCACCGATGGACCACACGGTTTGAGAAGAAGTACTTTCTGTAATTTTTTTTTTTTTACTGCTGCTACTGTTATTTTAAAGATATGAACTCTAGTATATTCATTTTCACGAATACATAAAAAGAGCTTTGGATCCAGATCAACTAGTCCACGTAAAATGGAAACGGTAAGGCAAAGGTCAGCATCAAGTCGCTGTAGCTTCAAACACTCAAGGCCAAGGTGGTTTAGTCGCTGTCTTTATGAGAGACAGCAAGCTTTTTTCCAAGGAGGGTTCCAAGGGCAAAATACTGGGCCCCTCCTCAACAAGTACACTATTTTGGGGTCAAAGGGACTCAAAACAAGACCAAACAACATTGAATTTTGTCCCTTTTGTGCACACTGATCGTGAATTTTGGGGCTCCTGCCTCCTGGGCCCGGTTGCCTTGTACCCTTTGCTCTGCTCCACCCCTAATTGCGGCACTGATGAGAGGTTATAGCATCTTGGAAGATATTTAGTAAAAGATCTTTGTACAGATTCCATATGTTTGATATCTTTTAAGAGGCGAGGGGACCACACTGGATATATCCCTATCCGGTTCCCACCGCCAAAAAAAGAAGACCTAATTCCCTGCCTTTCTCCGAACTTTCACACGCACTCATTACAAAAAAATTATACAATTTTTGCCAACGGATTGACAATGATAAGCTATACCAGGACTCGAACTCTGCTTTTAAATGCCGTAAACAGCATTCTTCTCTGGTTCTGAAGTTATCGAAAGTTCGAATTTTGAAGCTATTTTCGGTGTTGTGTTACAAAGTGGTTTGTTTCAGCCGATCCGACCGATCCATACATCGCGATGACTATGTAAGCGCCGCTGCACACGTGCGGTACCGCATTTGCGGTTTGGTTTACGTGACATTTGTAGGGTACTGCACACGTACCAGCGTTGACGTTGCGTTATAGCCCGCCGATCGCGCGGTCGTTTTGCACCGCAATTCCCCCCCTATCAACGCAGCGGTAACGCAGCGTTTAAAAAACGCAATTGCGTCTCTGAGTACCTTGGGTGACTTGAGGGGTGCACACACCCGTCGTTTACCGCAAAAGCGTTACCGAAAATGGCGTCCAATTTCGAAGAAATAGGCATGGAATTGTTTATTGGGGGAGTAAAGAACTATCCTGAAATATGAAATGTTGCTGCAGAAATGATTGAAGACTCATTGGGAAGTAATTAAAGAACTTATCCGACTTTTTTAGTTAATCTGCAAAGGATGTATAACATTTTCCCCTGGTACGTCTTAAATTAGTACATCAATGTACCAAAATTCGTCGCATTGGCTTTAAAATATATTTTTTGTTCACGAGGTAGGCAAAAAAAGCAATATCGTCTCATCGGTTTCAAACTATAATGTTTTATACACGAAGTTATGGAACTGAACGCGCACATACGTTACCTAAGCGGCACCGCAGAGTCAACGCGCGTTAATAAAACGCACGTGTGCATTGATTGGCTGCGTCACCGCAGCGGCGTCGCAGCGTCCAAAAAACGCACGTGGGCACCGGCGCTAAGTCAGTATCGGCCTACCGGGTTAAAAGTGTTACAGGAACGAAAAAAAAAATTGAGACATTAAAAAATTATTACGCCAGACCTGCAATTGTGTTTACCCAATTAACTCTTAGATTACTCTTCTTCCTTTTGTCTGGCAACGTTTTTTGTTTCCCATTCCACATATTAAGCGCATGTTTGCACACTTTCGACGTTTTGATGGATTTCCTCAGCCGCACATGTTGCTAAACCGTTAGTGAATGAGAAAGAGCCCGTGACATTCAATTCAAAATGAGTCTGCCACGCAAGAAATGTATGTCGGTCCACTTTCAGCGCTAGGGGCGATCGGATGGAAACGCACGTGGCCTACAATCAGGTATAAAAAGCCAGTGGAGTGGACAGTGGAATCACATTCGCTGCTTGCTCGCCGGTCTGTCAAACTAAACCTCAGGAATAAACCAACCCACAACACATCATGAAGGTGGTAAGTGTGCCTTGCTATTATCTGCATTTACTGTGATGGTAATTGCTTTTTTTTTTAAGTTCTAATCGCAATAGTGCGGAAAAGTTGGTCTTCGACCTCCTATTGTGCGCGAGGTTGTTCTTGAGTCCTGCAAGTATTTTGTGAGCGGCTACGTCTTCCTGGATGGACTGGCTTTAATCGATGGCCGCCATTGTTTTTGTAACCATCTTGGATATCAACAAGGCACTATGCTACTGAAAACGTACAATCGATTATCTGTGTTCGTTCTACGGAGAACTCAAGATAGGCCGTGGACACTATAATCACTATCCCAAAAGTAAAAAAAAAAATTTTTAATGTTTAGGTGCCCACCTGGGCCTAAAGTTTAACATTATGTGAGACTTTTGGAAAAATTGCTCATTCCGCAAAAATGATTTCTGACTAGAAATACAGCTTTTTTACATTGTCTCATTTTTCACTCTCAGAGAGTACTAAATAAAGCCAAAATTACAAACAATTTTTTTTTTGCTTCTAGAAAACAATACGAATTATCGACCACCAAAATAGAGAAAGAAAAAAACAGTTTTGGTCGTTTGGTCGTTTGTGGTACCAAAATGAGATAATATAAAAAGCTGTATTTTAAATTAGTCAGAAATAATTTTTTCAGAATTAGCGATTTTTCACATTGACTTAATGTTAAACTTTACGCCCAGGTGGGCACCTTAAAGATTTTTTCTCTTTTTTTTTTCTTTTGGGATAGTGACTAGGAGGTTCAAAACCAACTTTTTTTTGCATTATTACGATTTGAAATTTATAAAAAAGCAATTCTTTTATCCACCCTAGTGTGTACCTTGCACGGAGTCAATTGAGAATTTGTTTTTTATGCTCCTCGTCCAAGCGGGTTCAGCTGTCTGTTGGTTTTTTTATTTCTTTACGCGATTTTTACATAATTTTTTCATGCGAAATTTTAAAGATTTTTAAAATACTCTGCTGCTCATAATACTACCCATTTTTATGAATGTGGGGATATTTGGAAATTATACAACAAAGTAAAGACTGTAAAATGTTAAAAAAAAATTGATTAACTCTTATGACGATGAAAGCTTCATGCAGTGTTGTTGTTTTTTCTTCATTATGGTGACTAAACTTTTGCTAAAAGAAAAGTTCAGCAGATTTTTTTTTGGGAAAGGGTTTAAAACAATTGGGTTCGGCTAATTGCTTTCCTCTGTTTATTGTTGTATATTAGTACATTTGTTATGACTACCGATCTGTTGTGTAGAAAACTAGATTGCAGAACGATTTTGTTAGATCTTCGATAAACCGCTATCCAAGACTGCGAAACTCTTTTTTAAGCGTGTTTATTAGTTTTTAGTGTATTCGACATTTATTTCGTCAATAATGGAGCTACTAAGTGTTTGGTTTTAAAGCAAGCAATACTTCAAGATCCTGATAGCAAGGATGGAACCACAAACACATTCATACACAAAATTTTAATTTTCGAAAGCACATTGCTGTCTTGTTCACCTAGACTAATAAAAACCCTGATGTATTTGGGACAAACAAACTCTAGTTTCATGTTGGTCAATATTTACAGTGAAAAAAGAACCTAGAGTAAATTACAAAAAGAAGATTTTGTTTGTTCTCACTATTCATCAGTGTATTGTTTTTATTGTCTAGGTGAACATGACAGCAATGTACTTTCGAAAATTAAAACATTGTGTGGCTTTTTATGAACTGGTGGTTTCATCCTTGCTACATGCATTATTTGTAAGAACCCCGCGTATCCACAAAATAATCGGATCTCGTCTTAAAATAAGCAGTTTCAAAAATCGCTTTATCGAGTAAAATAAAAATGCCACCTTTCTTCTCTTTTGAAAATTTTCTTTTCACCGTATCCTAAAAAAAAATAATATATATTTTTTAAATTCTAAAATAGATTTCATCAGGAGTACATACATAATAAGTTCGGTTAGGAAACAAGAGTATTCAAGCTCTGTCCTAACGTATGATGGGAACAGCACCCAGCTCGGCTAATTTCAGCAACGCAACCGCCTTATAAGGAATTATAAATAGCTCCGACTATCACGTGACAACAGTTCAGTCAGTAAAATGAAATTCCTTTTAAAGAAGACAAGGCCAACTGCACCTGAAGTCACAGTTTAATACACAAACGCACCCAAAATGGCGATGTTCATTATTGAACACATCAACATTTGGTTTATAGATCTAAGAAAGTTATAGTTCAGATTCGATTGTAGTCACCGTTCGAATTACTATTTTTAATTTAATGGCTTCGGTACGACTTAAAAGATGGAGGGAATTACGTGATACTGTGAATTGTACACTGAATCAGTTATTCTTCAGTGCTTGTACTTTATGGACTCCTGGTGTTAATTAAATGAACTGATTCAACAATACAGCACAATTCATTCAGAGGATTTGTCACCATGGTTACGGAAAATTTACCGGTTGTAACAAACTTTAGTTATGGAACTATAGAGCAGCGTCATGTGACGCCATTTTGGTGACGAGATACAATTTGGTGGGCATAGCTACAAGGTGCACTAGGTTAAAATGTAAGGGAAAAACGGCACTTCTAGTCAAGACAGTGCTTTGAGAGCGGCTTTCTTGGGCTTAAAAGAACGATGTTTTCTCCAACAACAAAAATCATGCGTTATAGGCTTAAGAAATTCAGTCGAATAGCATTGGCTTCAGTAAGACGACCTTCCTTTTTCCCACCAGTGCACCTTGCAGCTAACCCAATTACTGGCTCCACCATAGAGTTATACACAATAATACTACGTCGTGTCACTGCCCTATAGAGATTTATTCTTAAAAGAGTGTTCTCCTTATATGGCAATGACTCTGTAACGGCAGTAAGTACATTATGGATTGCTGTTTGTTGGATGCGATTTCAATGACAAACGAAAAGCGATTTTTCCGGTGCCAGATAAGGTGCACGATGCTCGTTTAACCGTAAAAGGAAAATATTTTTTATTGAATAAGCCGATAAATGTTAAGAATGCGATGTCCGGTAGCAAATTTCTAATAAATCTTTTCTATCCATTTCAGATCATCGTTCTTTTGGCTCTCGTAGCCTACGTTGCTGCCGACGGTTACGCTCCCGCCCCCTACAAACAATCCTACAAACCTTCCTACCAACCTTCCTATCATCAGCCTTCTTACCAACCATCCTACAAACCTTCCTACAAGCCCAGCTACCAGCCATCTTACCACCAACCATCCTACAAGCCTTCTTACCAACCATCTTACCACCAACCAAGCTACAGCTACGAACCCACTCAGTACCGTTACGATGCCCCAGCTTACGATTACTATGGTGGTCATGCTAACGTAAGTATTGTTACGTAATAAAAATGACTCAAACGTTAAACCACGTGTATTTTTCCTCCCAATTTTAACGGTTGTTCCCGTTTTTATGTGCAGACTTACGTCAACCGTCAGCCATACAGCGTGCAATACGACCTCAACGAATATGGCGGATATGGTTCAACCCAATACGTCAACTTCGAACAGACCTTCGGCCAGGGATACAAACAGCCTTCTTACGTAAGTACTTTATACTGACGTTACTACTAAAATATGTATTGGCGCAAATCACAAGTAAGAACTTCAGTTCACGTTTATAGTTTCAATAATTTCCATTGAAAACAGAGTTTACGTCAAACAAGCTTACGCTCTTAGTGTAGGGGCCATCCATATATTACGTCACCCTTTTTGGCCTTTTTTGAACCACCCGCCTACCCCTTTATCACAGACGTCACAAAAGTTAAAACAACCCCCTTTAATAATTACCTCACATTTCTGTAAGCACCCCAGCTCCCCATTGCAGTATTTCTAAGTACTTTGCATTTGCTTACACTAAAATTTATCGTATTTTTTACAAATGTGTTAAGAGTCCACGGGTTTAAATCCTCAGAGTTTTCTGTGTGTATAAATGGAATTGCATTTGAACAGTTGTGTTCCTAAACAATGCGCCAACAAATGTGTGAACACCCAAAATTTGATGTACGATTTTGATGTCACATTTTGTAAACACCTCCCCACCCTCTGTCACAATTGTCACAATAATTCAATACCCTCCCCCCCCCCTCGAAATATGGACATCTCCATAAACAAGACTATGAGTTGCACGTTAATGAAGATCACTATAATTTTGTCGCACCTTTTGTGACAATTTTTCATTAAACATCAGGGGTGACAGTTTAACTTAAAATTATAGGGGCCCATAACAGCTCCGGTCGTGAGCGAAATGTCGCTTTTTCGTTTACTTTAGGACTAACGCGTAGTAAAACCGGTTTAGAGATGGTGCTGTCTGTTTACCAAATTCTAATTTATGTTTTACCAAAAATTGACTTGCAAATGGAGCTTCTGAAATAAAATGCTGTCAAAATGGAAAGGATTTATGCCACGAGATCGCCGTATAAAAATTAAAAGATAACTGCCCAAAAAAAGCAAATGATGGTAAAATATGATGATACTTGCGCACACGGACGGACGTTAGCAGTTTAACTGTGTACATTTAATAAACTTAGTGTCAGGTCTGAAGCACAAAGTTAGTGATGTTTACACTACGTTTTGGGGTACTGCCACTAATCTGTGTAGAATGATTGAAGTTCAAACGTAGAGTGATAGTAAGTACTTACGAGTAAGTTAATACTAAGTGTCAGTAAGTTAGTGACGCATTTGTGCCCCATTCAGAAATTAGATGAACCATCCCTAGTCATTGGTTAGAAACTCATCGTTTCTGTCTTTAAAAAAAACCACAATGAATTGAGTGTGTGTGATGGTTTCTACGTAATCTCTAAACATGTTGGTCGTAACTATGTAGATTTTTGTTTGCATTTAGAAAAATAAAGCAAAAAAAGTACATGGTACAATAAACAAATTTAAGAGTTCACACAGGAACCGCCGTTCAGACTAATGAAACATAAGAGCATAAACGCGAATTACTCTGCGTTATTCTAGTGTATTTGGTTATATAATCGACACAGTAAAAGTAGCTAATGTCCGTTCTTAGTGTATATAGTCATCTTCGCGTATGTCGACGTTTTAGATGGCCTTTAACTGCGCATTGAAACCTTATTATAACTTTTTTAATTCATGTTATTACCTATATGCGCAACAAAAAAAACGCAAACTCAGGATATTAAAAGAAACACTAAAGTCTAATGTAGAGAGCCTCAAACATAGAGACTGCAGCAAGTGCACATTATGGACACAATATGTTATACAAAAACACAGTGCACAGTGATATGTGCTGTCACTGCAGTGTTTTCAGAGTTCACGAAAACATGTATAGAGTGACAAATATTGTAAATATTTTTTTAATGAAAAAATGAGAGCTTGGGCTTCAGACTGGTAAGAACGTAATTTAGTAAAGCGATAGCAACTTTACACAAACGCGAAGAAACAGTCTTAGGACGGTTGATGGCGCCACGGTAGAATTGAGCGATTCTGAATTGGTAAACACCCCTCTTTAAGGGGCCGTTGTTTCACTGCCATGGTCGGTGTAGGCGACGTTTTCGTTGAATCATTACCGTTTTAATTAAATTATCACAGTTTATTTGAATCATTACCGTTTTATTACCAACATATGTTTAATCTGCGTTTTTTTTTCTTTCCTTTTTCCATTTTAGGGTCACCACTAAATGTTGATCATAAACGACCAACAATTTTGTGAAGCGTGAGTTACAGGGTTTTCAAGATTTGACAGAACAGCGTTGACAATGTACAGTATTTAATTGATGTAAATACACTTTTATTTATAAAAAAAAAAGAAAAATAAAAAAAAATCTAATAAAAAAAATAAAACATACTCTTTGTTTGTTGTTTTGTTCCTAAAGAAAATATGGGATACCATTTAAATAAGTATTTATCAATTTTCTACGTTTCCACGTTACCGATACTTGTGTATTCATAAGAGCTAAAGACTTTTATTTCGTTGAAATAATATGATCGGGACTCGCACCTACGAACTCCAGACCTCAACTCAGATGGTAAGAGTTTCTGAGTTGTGATTTAGAGTTTGTTGATTCGATTTTAAGTAACTTCATCTCAACGAAAAGCTTCCCGAATGTGAGCTCTTTTTAGTGTAATATTTTCGATGTTATGATGCTGTGTGTTTCTTCATAGTTTACTATTTTTGTATTTTTCACAAGGCCAGTTTTTAATGCTGAATGTTTGCCTCGTCACGTAATCTTGAAAAAAAAATCACTTTATTTTTTGAATCTGACTCGTCAATGCACAATGAATAGTTAAATTAAAATAAAACATTCAAAAATTAAAAAAAAAAGGTGCCCATTAATGGCGAAACAATATTATCTAAAGTTCAATACAAACACTGGTCACGTACTGCCAACCGATACCAATGATACAAGAATTTCATAACTCGTTTTTTCGGTGAAATCACTCATAACTTTTTCAAGGGCAAAGAAAGTGACTTACTTAGGGGCAACAGCCACATTGCCAGAAAAAAAAAAAAAAAAAAACACTTGTGACAAGTAAAACACTATGATAAAATATACACAATAAGAATCTAAACAGTATCCTGTTTCATTTTTATTTTTAAGTAGGAGTCTGTTGGCTATACTTCACCACGTAATGTTTATGTTGTGTCATGTGTTTTTTTGACATTTGGTAAAACATGTAAGTTACCACTTAATTAGACATTTACTTTAAAAACGTATGAGCGATTTTCCCGAAAATTGGATTATTAAATCCCTGGTTGATTGGAATTTCTTCGCTGTGACCGCTGTTTGCAATTGAACACTAAATTGAATCATGTGACTGACTACATTTTAACGCAATCTCTGACATGAACGAGCTTGTAAACCTGGCATTTTTTATCGGCTGTAATATCACGAGTATTTTTATAAAATCGATGATTTGTGTGTTTTAACACGAAACTCATCTCCAGATTTTATTTAAAAATTCTGGAAAGGAGTTGAGTGTTAAATAGCACACATTATAGATTCCATAAAAGCACAGGTGGAAGTTCGGTGTGAGAATTTTTGTTTTCTTTCCGCCACAACGATTCTCCGAAGCAATTTCGATTTCGATTGTGATTTACGATTTCGATTTTAAGAAGCTTACATTGCTATTATTTTAGTTTTGTGTAGTCTTTTCTCAGTATGCTTTGTCTACGTTATCTTTTTGACGTGGTCTTTTCAGTTGAAAGTCGAAGGTCGTGCTCGTTTTACAGAAGAAAGCAAAAATTCTCCGTAGAATTTTATATTTTACTAAAGTAGCGTAAAAGGCAGACGAATCTGCTTCCTTAACACGTTAATTTTAGCCAAAAAAAAATTTCGTTCTTTACTGGTAAGGAACAGTCTTCACTGAAAAGTTACGAAAACATACAATTATTTAAAAAAAAAATACAAGGACCAATTAATAGGTTTAAAAATGCTGCGTGGACTGACATAGTACAGCCGAAGCATTATGCATCAGGCCGCTAAAGGTTAATCAAATGGTTCTCAGGAATGATACTCAACAAATTAAGGCGGGTGTAAGGTGTTCTTTGTTATTTTTTATTCGCGGTATTTCAGATGGCGGAGGGAGGGTGGCTTTTAGTATTCACCAAAAAATAAAAATAAATAAATGAATAAAACTCCAGTAATCTACAGTTTGTTGTGGAGTACAATATCAACGTTTTAATTTCAGGTTTAGCCACTTTTAGAGTACAAATGCAGCACAGATTGGATAAATGTCTTCCATTAAATCCAAGTATGTAGCTGTGACAAGCCTCTCAACACCTCTTTGATTCGATTCGGAGCCATTTTGTGAAAGGAGCTTGGACCGATGTGGTCATCGGATCCAGGAAGTGTGTGGTGAAAGTGTTTATGGTGATCGGAATTTTTTTTGTAGACCGCTTTAAAAAAACAAAAACGTTTCACGCAGTAAGAAAATACCAATGCAGCGTTCTTGAGAACAATTTAATTAACTGTTAGGAGCTTTAAACGAGTAAAAACAAGTTAGCCTACTCTGTATTTCGAAGCGTGACTGATTTGGTTTCATTTTCCTCGGTTAAAAAGTTGAAAAACGAGAACAAAACAAGTTACCACAAATTAGTTGCCATATTGGATTAAAAATAGCGGCGCCCTGACGATCTGTTTCTGCGGCGATGTGCTCTCATTTTTAAACTTCCCTCAGAAAATTAAACCAAATCGTAAACTGCATCACGAGATGTAGTAGGATTTAGAGGAAATAAAGAATTTTGAACGTTAAGACTAAGGAAAGGTTAAGGAACGTTTTGGGCAGAAAGTAAATAAAACAACTAATTTTAAACGAAGAGAAATGAAATGAATCATTAATTTTAATTTTTTTAACACAAAAAAAAAAAAAAAAAACTACCGTGACAATTTTCTGCCATATAATTTTATCAGGAGTTGCAGAAAGATGGCTCCAGGTCTCGTTCAGAGTCGCGACCCCATGCGGTCGATTGTGGAACGACTGGTCGAAATTATTATCAGGTATAACATGCAGTGAAAACAAGCTGTATCAGTTTTAACCTTGCTGGGATGCGTCGGGGTGCCCATTGCCGACGATCCCAGACAAGCACGGGAAGAGATTGGAAAGAACCTTTTCAATGACAATTGATTTATTGGCTAGCGTCACATAAGTCAACTGCACTGATGGAGGCCATCTTTCTCTCTCTCTCTCTTCTACGGGTTCGCCAGCAGGTGGCGAGCGGGCGCTCGAGTTGGGTAAGGCCAACCGTGTGAAGGGTGCGTGGGTCTTAGAGGGCCTTGCACCTTCACAACCTAAAAAATGGGTGTGAGAAATAACACTCTTGATGCAGATATTTACCCAGGAATGGGAAAACTCCATGTAAAACAGAGTTGAAACGACCTTGAGCGAGGTAGGCGATCTCATCTTCAAGCTAAGGCCGACTGGGGTAGAAATGCCGTCCCCAACCAACTTCTCCGAAGGACAGGAAATTTAACGTTTCTTAACGTTGCTATGGTAAATAGGAATCTTTGATGTCGAAGGAGCTGGTGCGGAGCCGTGAAGCGAAACCCTCCTGTTATCTGCCAGACGGCCTTGTGCAAATGGTAGAGTGTGAACCGAGATTGAAACAGGAAACTCCTACGTCCTAAGAAAAATTAGACTGAACAAAATTAATTAAATTTGGGTTTTTTTAGGACTGTGTAGTTTTACAGTTAGACGGTGCTGAACTGCGGAACAAAAACAATAAAAATATTTCCCGAAATAAAGAATTTCCCGAAAGCCAGACGGGAAATTCTACATAAAAGTTTTCTATATCAGGCCCCAAAGATTTCCAATGCCGTACCATTTCACTTTAAAACCATCCGATCAGCTCATTGTTTCAAATTGAAGGTACGCGAATAGATTGTTGGGCTTGCTGACCTTGAATCCTTGTTTATTGTTAATATTTAATACCCTTTTTATTTTTGTATATCTATCGAATGCTCGAACTCGAATTGTGTAGATATGTACTTGACTTACTTTTTTGTTTATATTTTAATCTGACATATTTTCATATTATTTTATGCAGAATCTGTTGCCATCTATTGATTTTTAATTATTTTCTTCGTTGGTTCTGTGTTGCACACGAGTTTACTCTGCAACACAGATTTACACTCTCATGATTTCGTTGCCATTGTAGCTAATGAAATGCTTTGGAGTGCAATAAACTTACTAACTGCGGAGCTTTCGCCTCCGCGTAGCATGTAAAAGCAGAAACTAAAAGTACGAAATCAATTTGTAATACATTTACAACGTCAGCGCAAAATGGTAACATTGACAAAATCGTTCGATCCGCGTCGTAACGGGTAAAAAAAAATGTGACAAGATGAACAGCATAAAATAGAGAAAGCAGCATTTCACGGTATTGTAAACTAAGACCCAATTGCAAGGCTTAGAACATTTCCCCATGTGATTACGATGTGGCCTCCAGGTTGCTTTCGCTGCAGTACTTGGAAACGAGTCTCATACGTAGTAGAGGTCACCTGCTTCCGCGGGTAACTCGTCAAAACGACTGGACTACTAATGCCATCTAGTAGGAAAATATGACATCATTTACAAATACGTGTCTGCGAACAATCACGCGTTTCTTTTTCTCGCAGTGCTAAACCAATTCACTAAATGGCTCTTAATTTTACCTCCTATCTGCAGTGCTACATGCAGCGGACGTGTCTCTTTTTCTCGTATCGTTCAATGCTAGATGAATCCACTCAGCAACAAAAGAGGTGCTAGCTCGATTGCAGGACCAAGATGGCCGCTTTCCACCGATAAAAATGTTGGTCATCGAGAGTTCTGTTAACACGGCCATGTTTTTTATAGTTATGGTAGAGTTAACTGAAATTAGTAATTAGTACACAGCTACAAAATTGTTTTAACTCGATGAAACTTTGACAATAACGTTATTTTTTAGCGATCTGAACCTGGCGGTCTACTCCGATCTTATCATCCGATCCACTCAGGGACGACGGTAAAGGCGGGCTAGGGGGGCGCCCGCCCCCCCCTAACATGTTGGCCGCCCCTGCTGGCTCCCCCCCCCCCACCATCAGATTAAAATCAAACGTATAAACGAAGAAAGTTCCGGTTACTTAAATAACTATGTTAGTTTCTTTCACAGCGACAGGAAGGAATTAAAGTTACATCAATGAAGCCTAGTTGTTACTGTTGAGTGTTGTAAAATCATCTTTTTTTCAGCTGAATTTAAAACTGTTCCAAAAAGAAAATATTCATTTTTTTTTCATGTAGAAAACAGTTAAGAACGTTGGGTGTGAGAAAGAATTGCAAGATTATTATTTTTACTTTTATTCTTTGTTGGGGGGGGGGGGCCCCAAAAAAGAATTTTTTTTTGTTTTGCCCCCCCCCCTGGCTAAAATGGCTGCCCCACTGCCGCCTCTCCATTAAAATGATTCTAACGTCGTCCCTGGATCCACCCACTGACGTCACAATGCAGCTTAAGAAGTTTCTAACAGCTTACGCACATACGCACAAGTCATACCAGTGTGCGCACTTCCAGTGACGTCACTTAAATGAGCTGTTGAATGACCAACCTTCCTACATACCAGCGTTCCATCTTGGATCTGAAAAAATATGGTACTCGCTTGGAGATGGCAGCGGCCATTTTTTTCTTGCAGCCAGGATTTAGCCGCACATCAACACGACCGAAACAGACAGTGGATATACTCCGCTCAGGATTGAACACATTACAGTAGACCCATTAACACGTTTTTGGAGAACACATTAAGAGTGGAGAAATAGGAAGATAAAAAAAAAACGGTAGAATAAATAGATTCTCGCAGCTACAATTCAATATCAATCATGGCGTCCAATTCGGGGTTATCGAATCGAAAACAAACCATCAAATGCCGGCATTCAGAAATCAGTCCGCCTTCTTGTACTGCAGTAAAACTTGATTTCTTGTCATAAATCGACGCTTCATGCCGTAGGCATCCTACTTCGTGTCGCGAGGCATGAGGAGGAGATCTGCGTCCGCGTCGTTGCCATGGTTACTACCTATAGACAAGTCAAAGCCGGTGAAGGCGAGTAGCAGCCAACAGATTTAGTATTAACCAAGTAAATGCTAGTGAACGAGAAAATTGTTGTTGCATAAACCCTCCCTCAGGGCGCGTTTATGTAACAAGTCATTCTGGCTCGCCGAATGCTATTTGCTAGGCAACCGTTGTTTATTTATGATTAGTTTCCCGTTGCTATTAAATGAATGCGGTAATAGATAACAAACTGTATGTATTATAAATAACAACACGGATAAAGAACAAAGAGCTACAGTAATTTTAAACATTGCTACAAGATTGTTGTAATTTCACGCTATTTCCAAAATTTGCTATTCTCCCTCAAAGTACAGCTTCTAGCAATAATCAAACGTCGGTAGAAAAATAGCTTCTCGTAGCGAAAATTCAAAATCCAACATGGCGTCCATTTCGTGGCTATCGAATCGAAGACAAACTATCGAATGCCGGCATACAAAAAACATTCCGTTGTCTTTTAATGCAGTGAAAATTGTTTTCTTGTTGTCATAAATCGACGCTCAAATGTTGCAAGCATCGTACGCCGTGTCACGAGGCACGAGAAGATTTGCGTCTGCGTCGTAGCCATGGTTACTAATACGCATAGACAACTCGAAAGCCACATACTCCGGTAAAAGCGAGAAGCAGCCATCAAATTTAGTATTGATCATGTAAAAGCTAGTGAGCGAGAAAACTGTCGTTGCGTAAACGTGCCCTTAATGTTGTTTGCAAGAGCGATATTTTGACAACCAAATCGCAAACCAAAGAAACAGGGTGAAAGAAATGAGCAGGGAGCTAGTAGGGCCAACAACTTAAATATCATAGCCGACTCATCCTCCAAAGTTCCATTGAACAATGCAAACAACAGCAGCCCAATAACCCTTTTTTTTCCAACTTATCATTCTTCCTCCGTCAATATCCCCTAATCTTCCGTGCTCTCGCTTGGGGGTTTTGATCTGGATGTGCACGTTACAAGTTAAAACTTTTCAGGTTTTTTTTCCACAAAACCACCCGATAGCTGACACTCCGGCTGCAAAAGGAAGATGAGATTGAAAATTCACCAAAGAAAAAAAACTTGATTTATACTTTAATATTTGTCCCCTTTTACGCTAAAAATTTGACATTTCCACAAAAATGACATGTGCCATGGTTCTATTCTCAAAGTGCCAACATTCGCGAATACCATTCCCACTTACCATTTCCAATCCTGAAGTATGGGTTGTCCTTCGTATCATGGTGGTCCCTCGTGAGCTCGTGCTCAACTGCTCATGTCGATTGTGGCATGTAAAACATCCTTGATATTCCTACTAAAATTGTCCCTCTCCGTCGCGATGTAACCTTAGCTGTTGAACACGACGTTAATTCTACAACTTCCCATTTTTCCATATCAGGTTTCGACTCTCCTGACTTCAGCTACTCCCATAGGCTCAACTAATACCCTTTCTATCATTTACAAAACGAACGAACCCGTATGATGTTTAAAAGTTTTAACTGAACCGAAGTCAAAATGGGTGCAGGGTTTTAGATTCCTGTACTTTTTAAGTTTTACTGCTGTTAACAACCTTTAGAAATGTAAATCAAATTAAGGCCATTGCAACCGCCAACAAATCTCTGGTCGTTAAAAAAGGGAAGAAACGGATTTTAAAAAAAAATTGAATGACTGTAATTGAATGACGTATAAGCAAAATGCATTAAAATATAGACTGTGAAAAAGTATATAAAAAAAACAAAGCAAAACAAAAACGGACCCAGTAAATTGTGACAATGCGGTAATACGGTAATGCGGTAATCTTACATTATAAACCCAAGTCTCATAGCAGAAATGAAGCAACCGCAACGACCCCCGGAAGGGGAACAATGAAAACGTGCGAGTGTGTCAATTCTTTGGCTTGAAGTTGAAACTGCGACGCTGTTGCCCTGGAAAGAAATTGAAATTGGCACATTGTTGCCTCGACTAACAATTTGCTCTGCGCGGTCATCGCAAAGGCATGTCTTAAATGACGTCATGTACGAAGGACAGTTATTTTTCGCACGCTACTGGGAGTGGGGAAGGGCCTGAACGGGAGAATGCCCGTTGGTGGGGCAGTGCTTATGTTACACCCACTATTTGACTACGATATTGCTTTGTGGAGGGAGAGGATTGACGGAAAGGGGGAGAAAGAAAAATTGACTATTGCAGTGAACGATCAGGCAGCACCGAGAAAATAATGGGAAACAACCACGGGTCAGACATATCCCCGGGCGAAGCCGGGTACGATGCTAGTGTGGTAATAAAACAAACAATTGTTGCTGAAATGCGCTTATGTAGAAACAAACCCTATATTTCATGCTACAAGTGAGACTTTCAACTTCGTGTTTGGTTAGTAACCATGAACGAAGCTCTTTACTAAATTTATGATTATTCGTTTCGTTATGAAGGGCAAAAGGAACCTGGTTGTACACTTTGGGAGGAACGTAGGAGAGAACTTTATGAGCAGTCTCAGTCTTTGTTTTTGGAAAAATAACCTTTTTCTCATGCAACGGCATTCATTTACCGTTTTTTCCCTTCGTGAGAACGGTTTGTAACATTCACTGTAACATATGTAAATGTTGCAAAAGCTTACGTCGCGCAGGATGCTCCAATACAGTGAGAAGGTATGTCGTTTTAAGATTAAAAACTAGGGCCGTCATCAGTTCCTCTGTCGACGGAACGTAGCGGGCTCCACTTCCTTTGCTGTTTGGCTGTCAATCGGATCGAATCGGATTTGCCTTGTAATTTCTCAACAATAAAAGAGAGTATCTTTGGGTTTGAGCCATTGGAAAGTTGGTGATAAAATCGAGAAAATGGTGTATTCAAACGTCCAAATCGTTGGACGAAAAGTGAAAATAACTTGAATTTGGTTTATTACCGCCTAACGCCGCCTATTTATCATCAACAATCAATCTTTTGACAATCGGATGCCTTGAACAATTAGAAACGGCTTCACGTCTCGTAGTGTTGTTTTGATTTTTGCTCTAGCTATTGGTCCATTTTGTCACCCTGATGGTTTCTCAACCCCATGTCCGATTCCGGATTTTTCTTTTGATAAACCTTGTCCAGACTCCGTGCTACTGCATGCAAAGTTTGGTTTGGATAGTTCTTGTGGTTTTCGCGTGATGCGCGGTCTAAGATTACATTGGAGTGTCTTCATAGCCGTGCTACGCTCTAAAAAAAAAAAGAGACAAATCCGAAAAAGTTGAAAGTATTTTAAATGGCTGACTACTTTAGGTTAAATTAGGAGGAAAGAAAAACAAACAATTCGCTACGTCGCACTTACATCAGGACAGTATCTACTGATTTTTTTTTTTTTTTTTACTATGGCTGATTCTGTAAAAATTAAACTATGGTCGGTCAACCTAGAATCACGTACATACATTATTTTGCGTTTTACTGTCACTGTATAGCCAAGTCGTTTTTCAATCTATTAGTGCAGGTTCACACGTGCGTTTTTTGGTCGCGCGGCGACGCTGCGGCGCCGCTGCTGTGACGCAGCCAATCAATGCACACGTGCGTTTTATTAACGCGTGTTGGCGCTGCGGTGCCGCTTCGGTGACGTAGGTGCGCGTTCGGTTCCCTAACCTCGTGTACAAAAAATTATAGTTTGAAACCAATAAGACGATATTGCTTTTTTCGCCTACATCGTGAACAAAAAATATATTTTAAAACCAATGCGACGAATTTTGGTACATTGATGTACTAATTTAAGACGTAGCAGGGAAAAATGTTATACATCCTTTGCAGATTAACTAAAAAATTCGGATAAGTTCTTTAATTACTTCCCAATGAGTCTTCAATCATTTCTGCAGCAACATTTCATATTTCAGGATAGTTCTTTACTCCCCAATAAACAATTCCATGTCTCTTTCTTCGAAATTGGAGCCATTTTCGGTAACGCTTTTGCAGTAAACGGCGGACGTGTGCACCGCTCAAGTCACCCAAGGTACTCAGAGACGCAATTGCGTTTTTTTAACGCTGCGGTACCGCTGCGTTGACCGCGGGGGGGGGGGGGGGATTTGCGGTGCAAAACGACCGCACGAGCGGCGGGCAGTAACGCAACGTCGACGATGGTACGTGTGCAGTATCCAACAGATGTCACGTAAACCAAACTGCAAATGCGGTACTGCAGCGTCGACCGCAAATGTGGTACCGCACGCGTGCACCGGCGCTTACTGTTCTTTTATTAAATTTTATTAAATCTTATTCGCCCGTACGATCTATCTCCCGATGGATTATCCCCTCACTCTCTCGCCTCCATCTTGCGTCAGACCGTCTCTTAAGAAAGAAATTGGCGGGAAAACGAGGATTTGTCTTTAATACCGGGACGGCACTACACCTTTTTCGCCCCGATAGCACGGCAGACTATAACAACAGCGCAGTACTAAAATGTCGTCTTCCCTTCGACTGAGCCCGGCGAGGGGGAATCTAACTGGAATATCGTATAATTGGAAGAAGGTATAAAGTAGAACTGTCAGTATAACGGAAAATCGTCTAACACGAAATTCTTATAATGGAAAATGGTCTAATGTCCCTGCCTTGCTCGCGCTACCGCGCTCGCTGCGGTTACGCATATAACATCAGAAACCGCAGTTATATTATTGTCCATTTAGACGTTTACCAGCTACATTATTCTCCAGT
>JAHWFP010037886.1:0-14618 GCA_023313725.1 Lithobius niger
AGGTTATCGGCCACTTTCCTCGGACAGATACAACAATGGCTCGGCCCTCGACATTGTGATATCTAACTCCTCGGAAAGATGGTAAAGAGTCTCGTTCGCTTTCCGAGTGCTGGGATCTAACACTGTCGACGACATGCAGTGCATGAGGAAAGCGGGCGATATCCTTCTCTCCCGTTTTGAAGCTTTCAGTTCGATGTACATTGTTGAGCGCAAGCGAGCGCGAGTGGAATACATTGTTGCGCTTTGTGTAGAATATTCGTTTTAAGACGCAATGCTACACGCAACGGAAAGAGCAACGTTTAATTTTGAAAGCGGTTGTAATGTTGTAATTAACTTGAATTCTTGAACGATTTTGTTGACGTTTGCAGTGGTGTTATTTTCAAAAATAGTTTCATTTAATTGTTTATGTTCAGTTGCTTTATTCCTTTTTGTCGTTTAACGGGAACCAACTTTTGTAAAGCAGCGGTTGCAATGTTGTGAGTAACGAGAATTGTTGAACTTTTTTTTTATCTCTTCATGTTGTTTTATTCGTTTCAATAAATTTATTACATTTCTTTGTTTTCTTCCACTTTTTATTTAACACAAAAGGGGGCTGGGATCTACGTGGAGTGCTGGGATCCAGGAATCTCCGCCGTGGATCCCAGCACTCCTCGTCCTCGTTCATTGTTGCGATCCCATCGTGCAGTATTGTTATAAAAGGACTGAGAGCTTCAAAACGGGTAGCAGCTAATAACCTACACTGCACATCTGTTACATAATGCGCATACGACCGTACTATCAATTTTAGCATCTGCCATGTGCAGTTACTTCTCCAGCTGTTGTACGTCTGAAACAATAAAAAACGACATATTTATTGTTTCAAATCAACCAAACCACTGTTTCAAGAGAAAACGTGAATAGAACATGTTTTGTAGGAGATTTTGTGTACTTTAATTTTGTGCAGAGTCAATGTTGACGTAGGAGTGACGAGAAACGAGATATATGCGAAAAACAACAACCGAAAGCAATTTTCCCAAGATGGCGGCCATTTTAGACCTCTTCCGCCACTTAGATTTTCTAGACTTTTAGTATGTTGTTCAGCAGGTCTTTCTGAGGCAGACACAGCAAAGTTTACTTCTATTACAATTAGTTTCGGGTTTCGCTCTTTTTTCGCTCAGATTGGCTAGCCTATTTTAGAACCACCTTGTTGAATAATTTGCTCCTCGATGTTGTTTTGCTTTAGTAATTATAAGACGGAAAGCCACGAAGGTCGGTTAAGATGACTGGAAATGAACTTAATAATTTGTAGAGTAAGAGTTTCTCTAAGTCTGAATGGGCACTGAAATCTTAAACTTTACCTTTCCTGCTTTAACTAAATTCTTGTACGCCGTCATAGTAGACAATAAATCCCATTTTGTGTCATAACCTTTAATGGAAAGTTTTCTTCCATCTGAAATAATTAGTACCAAAGGTAGGTCATTGAAATTTATGTCACTGAAATTTTTAGTCCTATAACTATAACTTCGCTAAAATCTGTTTCACGAATTTCACTAAAATCAAAACAAAATTCATGTCTCTAAATCTATATCACTAAAAATGATCACGGAAAAGGTTTAGGTAAAATCTATGTTACGGGAATATTATAACACTAAAATTTACTACTAAAATCTACGTCACCAGCATTATGACATAAGGAGGTGTGACATCACAAATAGTATTTTATTGATTGCATTTGTATGGATGCCAGATCCATGCATGGAAAAATCGAAACAGTAGAATTGAAAATCGAAAATTGAAAATAGAAACGGTAGAAAATTGCCAGCTAATTTTCCCCTGGCCGCTAAAACAATGCGAAATAGGGTATACAAATTTAAATGAGTTTGATGCAAAGGAGGAGGAAGTGAAAACCTCATTTTGTGACACGAAACACTTAAAAAATACTGCAAATTTCTGTCCTGTTCCGGAGATCTTTCTCTATGCGAGACGAGACTGCAGTTAAAAACAAGGTTACATGAAAGGTGTACTTGGAGGCTTTAAACGCTCACAGCGTAGCTATAGTGCCGGAAGAAGAGAGGCGACATTTTGCAAGATAATTCCATTCGGAAATTCTTCTGATCTTTTACATGCTGCAATGCTGCAATTGGTGTACTTCCCAGTACGATGCTACAAGGTAAGATTTAACACGATATTCTAAAATGGACAATTGATACTTTGCTTATTACAACAAGCTGGACGTTAAATGTACTTGTTGAAACAATTTCGGGGTAACCAGCAGTCGTTTCGTGTTGACCTTGATCGCAGGTCAACCGACAGTATAATCAAGCAACAAAGGGCGTCGCGACGAAAACGGAAACATACAGTATTAAGTGCGGTCCAGCGTTTACAATCATGATAAAATCCTACTAAAATCTATGAATAAAAATGTATGTAACTAAAATATGAGCAATGTAAATACATTTCCCTTATATATACCCTAATATCAGGATACATAAAACTCCCGAAAGAAAGAGAAGCATTGAACTCTGATTCATTAGAATGCTCCTTACTCCTTGTTTCAAGGAATTCTATTTCTTCTCTGAAAATCTGTTACTAAAATCTACGTCACTACGATCTACATCGCTAAAAATTATAGCTTACCACTAAAATATATGTCACATATCTAATAAAATTTTACTAATATCTCTTACGCGATATCATATTCAATACAGGGGGGAAGATTAATATTGTAACTGATGAAACACTAATTCATTTTAAAATTATTCACGACGAATCAAAAACCACTTTTGTTCCACAGCTGCAAGTAAGGAATGAGTCAGTGACAGTCAGGCAAGAATCATATTCCAGTTACCTGAATCATATCAAAAACCAAAACTGGTAAAAGGGGCCGCCTAGTTCTGAATGGTTCGGCCCTTCAAAGGAGTGATATCAACACACCAAAACATTCGTCAAGTTAATCGCACCGCTTAATAGTTCGAAAGTTAAATGAAAACTAGAACACTGCTAATTTCGGTAACAATGTTCAAGTTTTCATTTAACGTCCAAAGTATTATTCGGTGCGATTAAGTTGGAGAATGTTTTGGTGTGTTGATATCACTCCTTTGAATGGCTGAACCATTCGGAACTTGGCGGCCCCTTTTACCAGTTTTGATTTTTGAAATGATATCAGTATTTTTTTTTTTTAATTGTGTATTAGACTCAACTCCACTACCGTGCAGATGGGTAATAAAGTGGCATGATTGTAATCGTTGTAATATATTTAATTTCGTTAGTCTTGGTGTGTTGATAGTATTCCTTTAATGGGCTGAACCACTGTCAACTTGGTGGCCTATATTCACCAGTTTTTGCCTTTGTTTATTTTGCTTTGTTTTTAGAGATGGTTTATTTTTCGTGAATTGGACGTGAATACAATTCCTTTGGCAACGTTGTATAGATTCATCGTGCTACACTAGTCAGTATACACGTTGTAATTGTCCGAACTTTGGCTGTCCAATGAGAGACGATGCCGACAATACTAACAATGGTTATAACAATATTTTCGTACTTACGCGCCATCCCACGCCATCCTCGTTACACCCCTAGGCTCCAAACCATAAAAGGTACGTAGTTCGTATCGTACTGTAGCCATTAGTTCAATTTTATAGCTGGAAACCTTCCCGTTATCTTGGTATCGATGAAAATCACCCTATGGAAATTAACATGGTAATGAGCGGACTAGAATTAGCTAGCTAGCTAGTATCCAGCTAGCTAGCTAGCTACACATTTTCAACGTTATTGAGGGTCAGATTTTGCATTGAAAGCAGCTTAGCTGTCATTCCTACACGAGTTAATTTTTGTCAGGTGGGTCATTGCTCTTGATTTCAACACAATTTAAGCTTTTGTACCGCAATATTATTTTTCCTCAAGTACCTGAAATGTGCCGAAATAGGCTTCAAGATATAAGATACTGACGCTATGGCGCCGCGCTACAATGCTTTACAACCTCGACAATTGAATTGATGTGATGTTTGTTGTGATGATTATTACCTAACTTGGCGCGACACACTAGCGTGTGTCTAGATGCAACTACCAGAATTAACATCGCGTTCGATAAGTTATCGTTACGAGAAATTTAATATTGACAATTTTAATAAAAAATTATGAAATGTTGACAACACACATCATGGGTTTGATTCACCCTTTACAGAAAATCATTTACCGGCTATCATTTTATTGCTCTTACATTATCTCATTTTACCATTAAGATGATTTTACCGACAATCATATTACCAACAATTGCTTTACTGGAAAAAAGAACTTTAGCAACAACCATTTTACCGAACATTAACATGTAAATTTATGGCTAAAGAAATGATAGAGCCTGGTAGTCTTTCTCACAACTCTGAGTTCAGAGTTAAAAATAAAAAAATAAATAAAGAATGAGAAAACAACTGCAAATCCATAGCTTTTTTTTTTACCAGCCTTAAAGCTTTTTACCAGCCATAGCTTTTTAGATGATTGCTACTCACTAGTGCCAGATCACCCCTTCTGCAGATACAATACCCAGGTTATCCCTTCTGCAGTTCCCATGATTGCAAGGTCACATTCATTGGAATCAGAGATGTATTTATCAGGGTCGTCTAAAGGTTTTAAAGTGTCAGTTAATTATCGATAATTTTTTTTAATTATGCAATTTTTTTTATCATTTTAAACTTAATAAATTTTTAAAGTTATCATTTCAGTAAATTAATTGTCCGTAAAATGATGGGCACCCGTACCCTAGATTATACAACGTATTTAAGAAACGAAATCATGTGACCATACAGAACTGATTTTACAGAGATTGAAAAGCAAGTGATATCAAAGTAGTACACTTTCAGAAAAAACGGCAATACAGAAAATAAATTGAATAAATAAATAAAAATAAGATGCAAAACAGCCTTAAAATTCAGTCGTTTTAACGTGAAGGCCACAATTACTACTTTTCTTGTTACTCATCAGTTATAGCTTTTCTTGGAATAATTTATTATTCAGTTCTATTCTATTCTATTATTCTTCTATTATTATTGTCATAGATTTAAGGGAATTCCTAAAAAATGCAACTTGGGTCAGCCATCCGAAGTAAAAGAAATAATGTCAGTAACTCTCTTCAGTTTCCACCATTTTTTAAAATAGCAAAACTGCTTCCCTTGATTACAAAAAAAAATAATTTTACTGGGCAAAACTGAAATAACAAGTAGGACGACCATTACTTTTACGCTGTTTCGCTTCGAATCTTGTCAGCCGTATCAGACACCATTCCTAGACATAATATATAATTATAATACAACTGTAATTTACACCCATCATTGACATAAAAACAATTACTTTCTGCATACACATTAACAAATTAAAGAAAATAAGCTCCACTTCAGTCCCTCCCAAAAATAAACAACACGTAGGATGCAACAATATCATATTCGCCAACCATTTCACCACGTCCCCCCCCCCTTTTTTTATTTACCCACAATCACCACTTAAACATACTCCAAAATGTCACAATGAACCTCATTTTTTTTTGTCTTCAGTAGAACCCGTATTTCAGCCAACATCGTTTAACTTATTTTGATTCCCACCAAAACCAGAATCGATTCGGAAAAAAAACGAAAAATTCTATACAAATGCGAATGCGCGGAAGCGTTCGAGATGTGTTTCCCTTTCGAAAAATGCCTGGCTGATGGTTGGCTTTTCTTATGCTTCTGTTTTGGACTGCATAGAGGATAGCCAATTGTTACCAAAGGCACACAACCCGCTTGCTACCGAAACAAGCACGGCAGCGAAGGACGCACTTGAATTTGATTGAAGGTGTTCCCTAATATCATGGTTACTAACAGTAGTATCCTGCTTCTGTTTTGTTTAGCCCGTGGTTCTTTCCCAGTTTTCACTCGGTGTTGCATGAACGATCACTGCGACAGGAACTTTTCTTCCTGTAATTATACTCCCCTTTTTCTCCCATCCTATCTCACTCCTATTCTCTTTCCTACCGCCATGTCCCTTCTCTCTTCCTCCCCGTCCCCATTCTTCCCATCCCTGTCCAGTTTCCACTCCCTACTTTTTCCGCTGCAAACAAGCTGCAGTACGCCTGGTCAATGGTGACAGCTAGTAGCCGAATTTCTAACCTGGACTCTTAACAATACGTTTTCTTTGGCTCTTGGCTTACATATATGCAACAATGACTTTGCTCAACTCAATCAAACGTCGACTCCCATTTCTTTTACGTCGGATCTCAGTTTTTTGGTTGCGATGTACAAGAATGACCCACGATACAATCAATTCTCACTAGTCTAGCGCACATGTTTTCTCCGTTTCTTCCTTACTCCCCTTTCCTCCAACCCTCTCCCATTCTCGCCCTTCCCGTCCTGCTCGTCCCTCGCCTTCCCTTCCTCACCTTTGCTGCACATAGTTGAATTTAAAGTGGTAGTTAAATTAAATACTGCACCTTTTCCTCACTTTTTGCAAAATTTTGAAAATATAATTCGGTCTCCATCCCAAACAAAAAAAAATTACCTCTTAGTTTAATTTAATTCTTAATCGTATGCTTAATGGTAACAGACGCACTGGCCTCCCCCTTCAAATCTTTACATTTATTAAAGCATTAAAATGCCAAGAGTAGGGCTAACAGACGCACTACCCAACAGACGGGATTCTCCATCCACCACCTTCCACTTCCAGCCTCTCGCTGTAGCTTGAGCGGTCCGTACCAAGTAAAAAAAAAAAAACCATGCCCTTCTTGTATGACGTCATTTTAGACTTGCCACCGAGAAGAGCACGCAGGGCAAATTGATAGTTGAGGCAACAACGCGCCAGTTTCACCTTATCGGAGCAACAATGTGTCAATTACAAATTTTTCCTGGCAAAAAAATTGACACGCTCCCCCGTTTTCATTGTTTTATTGTCCTTGTTTTGCTGCGAAACTTTGCTGTCTAATGTAAGATTCACACATTAAAAAGAGCAAACTGCTGCGGTTCACACACATTCGTGAACTGTTATACTACGCTGCAGGACTATTAATTCTTGTTTTAAATTAACTGACACTTTAAATTAATATCATTCTCTAATAAGTTTAGTTTGAATGCCGGTCGCGTCATATCAGTGAAATACTGGCTCGTAATACAGGCTTGTGTAATCATTTCAATTTTTGGTGTATGATTTTTCATTGTTCTGCTTCTGTGTTTTCTTTACTGGTGTGTATTTTTACCAACATGCTCGAAGGCAAACTGCACATATGTCTTTATCAGGAAATCTGCGTGAGCTCCGGAAGATGACAATACGGCAGCCTATTCTTTATATCACTCTTTGTGCATTTTTTACAATATTAGTAAAATTTTTAAGTGTTATGTTAACTTTTTAAAGATCAGGTACTTGCAGATAAATGTCACTGTCGTCTGATGGATTTTGCTTTACTGTATTTCATATATATTCCGTAAATAATGTGTGTATTATTAGCATATTTAATCATAATTTCCATACGACCTTGTTAATTTGTTTAGCCCTATATATTCACCTGGAAACTCAGGTACTTGCAGATGGATATCACTTTCGTCTGCCGGATATTTCTGTACTATTTTATCGTTGATATGCTCGACAGCAAACTGGGCAAACGTCATAATCAGAGGGTCTGGGTCAGAACTAGATCCCGAAGATGACAGCATAGCAAAGACGGCAATTGGTATTTTACCTGGAAATTATAATTGCACTTTGACAATAAAGAAAATCAAAACACAATTAAAACAGACAGTTGTTAGATTATATATAATGGATTAGACCGTAATCCACAATGCTTCTTCGAAATGGAAATCGAACTCATGGTCACCGAGCAGTACTCATAAGGAAATCCTTTAGAAAACATAATAGAAAATATTTCCTTGCCAAATCGGGTACTTCACATATGGATAACTGCTCCTGTAATGTTGTGATGACTTCGTCAAGTGCAAATTTTAAAGAATAGTTTAATAAACATTCCCTGCGTTTCCATGACTACGTGAAAGCATTTCAGAGGATGCGCATGGACTCCTTGTTTTTTTTCCGTTTCAGTTGGGACTTTAAACGCCGTTCGTAGTGCTTACTGCAATCCGTCGCCTCCGAATGAGAGTGGTTTTGTTACGGAGTGTGTCACCTGGATGCAATTCAGTCTTAAATTCTCTAACGCTAATCCACCTCTGAATATCAAGGTTTCATTTCAATCTGTGCCAGCAATAGTAATAATTCTCTCCCAACAGAATGCCGCCTGAAGTCCTTAATTGTCCAACACCTTTCCAACCCTGGACATCAATGTTACGTATCAGTCTGTACCATTATTATATCAAGCAGAAATAACACATGTATTTCTTACAAGGTGACGTCTTTATGCTTACCTACTATTTCAAAGCTATTTGTGCAGTTAGACTTTAACTCTTTGCTTCCAGTCTCCAGTGTTAGAGAAAAGCATAATTTTGCAGCAGCTGTTGGTTGGACGATTGATCCAGTAAATTCTCCACGACCATGCACTAAATGAATTTTTTTTCCATCGTCGGATATGGCGGTGGACGGCGGGTCTGCAGTAACAATTACAGTCTTGAACATAAAAAAGATGGACACGTTAGAAGGCGACACTCGGGTCCAAAGCTACAGTCATCCAAAAGTTGAAGAAAAGAGGTAACAGTGAGTAACTAATGATACAAAGGCCGACCTTCCTGGCCAATATTTCGGTCCTACAGTAATACAGACCTTTCACAAGTTTAATCAGTAAAAAAAAAACAGTAAAGTTGTATAGACCTGGCTCTCGTTGCGGGTTAATTGTGAAAGTGTTATTTATTGTGAATATCAGGGTTTTTTTTTCGGATTAAACCTTGAAAGGTCCGTATGGCTAGACTTATTTAGAAATGATGACGATTGTCGTCACACGCAACGTCGCCAACGAGAAAGCAACTAGTCACTCCACGATCAGTATAGTAAACGTTATTTATCACTCGGCATAACTTGCGTTTGCTTAGCAACATGTGCTTGAGCAACGAGTTTGCTCCTAAATGATGGTAGCTTTGTAATATGATAAGTCCATGGGTTATAAAACTGTTTTAAACTGTTTTTGCTTTCTTCTTTTAATGTGTCCGGATAAGCGTTTTTTTTTTTAAAGAATTTGTTGACTGACCACCTCCTGTGTTTCGCTATGTTTTCAAGATGTAATTCTGGCTAAGGTCAGAATTCCATGTTGAAAAATGGGGAGGTAGGTTACAATCATACCAATCAACATGCCCTATTTCATCATATACCAAACTAATGATGAAGCGAGCAAAGAGAGCAGCAACAGCACGGTGGTCAGCATCCCCACCTCCAAACCAGGTGATGATAGTTCGAATTTCACGACCGACCCATCTATCACACAAAAACTACCATAAATAACTGCGTGCAATAGAGGGTTAAGATAATTTAAACCCTCGAGCTCTGCTCATATTCTCCACTAAATGGCATCAAACTACGACAGAAACACGTAAAATTTTCGTCCACTTTTTCAAGACCAACGCCAGTGTAAAATATACACTTAAGGGAATCCCAAATTCTTTTCTCTATGCACATGTGCACCAGAAGATGGCATTATACTATACACAGAAACGTGTGCTAATTTCTCCCTTTTGTTTCCAGTTTCACTATAAAATACCATAAACCTTATAGGACTCCCATATATACCCTTTTGGTTTTGAATAACAGGCAGGAAGATATTTCACCCCATTACTGCAAACGCAGTTTCAGTATAAAAGATAAGCCTTTAAAGATTCCCACTGCTGAGGTAGATAATAATAATATTAATAAATTTAATTCATAAACAAGAACACAACTGTGATCTACGGAGCTTGATTTTGTACAACAACAACCACCACCACCACCACAAAAAAACGTGGTTATTATCGGTTGGTTGTGTTGTTATTGACGGTTAGGTTAAGAACCGGCTTCGGCATTTCACTTGAGGTAATGAACTGGTCGGGGTTTGGCGTTTCACTTGCTGGACTTTCGCCCAGTTTCATGCTTTCTGGCGCAGCATGGTGCTAACTTTGGACCTTCACCACAGCCAAACGGTGCGTTTTCCCTCAAAACTGGAAGAGGAAAACATTACTAGCAGGTAATTCTTAGTCCATTAAAAAAAATTCGGACGAGAGCCACTTTTCTTCCCATGTTCCCTTTACGCACATGGCCCGAAATTCGAAAAAAAGAGGAAAAAACTTACCTTTAATTTTCACGGAAGGCACTACAAATTGGTCCCCAAATTGTGGAAACTCGTAAATCATCATTAACATAACCTAACCAATTAACTGCCCCAGTATGAAATGCCAAGCCCCAACCAGTTAACTACCTTAGTATGAAACGCAAAACCCCAAACTTACCTAATCTAACTGACAATAACAACAAAACCACACGAAACTGACAATAACAACCCGCCTATCGGAACCACCCAACAGAGAGCTTTGTATTTCGTCTATGAAAATAATAATGTTGTGGTATTTTGCATAAGCAGTTTATGTATTTCGTTACGAAATTCTTGCACGAATCTGACAATAAAAACCCGCCTATCGGAACTGTTTACGAAAAAAACATATAAGGTGCCCTTCCGGCCAGGCCCGGCAAGGATTTTAATCTTTCTTACCTTTTTTTTTGTTTTTAAGGTTCCTTAGATCGTGAAAAACTCGTTAAAAAAATAACACTGAAATTTTGAATTAAAATTCAAAACTACCTAGTGGCGTAGTGCGCCAAAAAATTAACGGCGGCGGGCAGCGGCAGCGTGCCGAAATTATTTTTCATGAGCAACAGCCTGCGGAATATTGGGAAAATCATCGGTGGGGATAAATGTTGATCCTAACGTAAATTCCACATTGCCAATTGCAGCATAATACACTCGAATACAATTTTTAGTCCCACTTACGTTTCATAATAAGTATGGTCCAGAGTCGGATCGACGACAGCCATCTTGATATTAGAGATAACACATACATGACGCAACAAAGAACAAAACTGACGTCAGAGTTGGAGCATGCGCAGTCCAAATTATTTAGGAAAAGCGGTCTTGGAAAAGCCGCTTAAAGCCGCATTAAAGGCCGTATCGTATCAGACCAAAAAAGGCAACTAAAATCAACAATTGACATAGAAGCAAGCGCAAGTTTGCTAGGTGCTGCCATCTCCCAACTGATGACGCCACTTGGTAAACTTGTCGCGTAGGTATTTGTTTCGCCTTCTAGCGGAGCATTGTGGAAGGTAAAGATGACACAGCCTTTACTGTAGGTGGCCATGTCTTGAGTGATGCGGAGTCATACATGAGCCGACTTCGCTTGCTAGCATATAGGAGCTTGATTAGGTAAATCAAGCTCCAAAAAGCAGCTCCAAACCCATTTCTAGGCTTATGTAGGACTAGGTTAGGAACACAATGTATTAATAATATCCAATATTTAAAACGAGACTTATAGCAAATTCTTACGGTAAACAAATGTGAACGTAAATATTATCAAACTTCGTTATCATAATTGTTATGCAGTTTTGGCTGCTCAAATTGTATAGTATTCTTTCTAGGACTTTCATTTTGTCTACATCCTTGTGTTCAATCTTAGTAGAGTAATAAATACTTCGAATAACTAATAGATTCTCAAACTGATTACTTTTTAAAGATATTGTGTTAGGTTAACAATTTATCAGTAGATTTTTGCACATTGTCTTTAGAAAAGAGAGCTTAACCAGTTTATTTTGAGTTATTTGCAAACCATTAAGTAAAAACCAAGGTACGAAACCAAATCTTTCTATAGCTTACTGCAAGTGACTAGCCACCATGGCGACATTAAAAGTTGTTTATTCGTTTATTCTATTGTTTAGAAGCTTAAAAAGGCGACTGTGCCTGCCATAATGTTTACAGAAAGAAATTGTGCAAACTTTGTCTTCAGACAACAACAAAATTATTCCTTCCACAATCTTTGTTATACTCTTGTCGTGAAGGGGGGCACCCGGGGCTAAGAGACCTCAGTAGTCATTTAGTATAGCCCGTAGTTAGGGTATTCAACAGTCCATTGTTACTAGAGACCATTGTTGGTATTGTTAACTGAGGGCTGATGTGTTGAACTTGGTAGATATTTTCGAGTATACGTGTGTGATAAATGAACATATATTTGCAAGCTCTATGTTTAACAAATAAATTAAAAATAATTAAAAGTATGACAGACGGTTGTGCCAACATGGCTAGCATAGACTTCTATAGGAAGCAACCTTCATCGGTAGGGTGAGAGTTACCCTCCAACTAACTTGTGTTAGTTTTCAGCATTACTTTGCTAGATCATTGTTAGTATGGGTTCAATTCGTGGCTGCATTGTTGCGTCAGATTCGGTAGAACGTGTCGTGGGAACTTTCATCGGGTAGAGTGAGAGCTATCGATCATCTAATTGTTTTTAGTTTTATTATTTACAAGTCGAATTGGTGCAGAATTTACAAGAGTTGAACGGTTGTAGTGGTGTGTTCCGTTAGGTATTTTATGTTATTGTTAAGTTATGTTAACGTATTTCAAATGCAAATAAATTAGAGTAATACGTGTAGGAACAGAAAAGAAATATTACTCTTAAATTGGTTTGGTCATATTGCTCGTAATTATTAAAAACAAGCATTAATAAGCATAAAATTTGGTTGATTCCGAAATACCCCTTCAGACAACAAAATTATTCATTGATAAACTTTCCTTACTAACAATGGTTTATTCTTCGGAGTCCACGAAGAGAACCATAAGCGTGTGGTATAACACAAGTCAATTTCCATAGATCCTTTTCTCCTCTATCTTTTCTCGTAATTCCAACAGCCATTAACTTTCCCCTCCCTTTGCCCTAAACATCTTCTCCAGATTCTCCTCTCCTCTATTCTTTCCCGTAATCCCTTATCTCATCACTTTTCCCATCACTTTTACCACAATTGTTTCTGACAACGTATGTGGGAATAGAGAGATAAACCCCTCCAGATAAGACTGAACTATTAGATGATCGAAATAAAAATCGGTGAAAGAAAAATAAATGGAAACAAAAGTAGGCTAGTCGATTTTTATTTTTTCATTAGGCTTTTTTTTCTGTGTCGATGCATGCTTTATACCTTTACACCTAATAATTAGGAAACGGTAATAAATTTATTTTCCTTACCGCTAAGCTATCCTTTCCACTGTAAATTCGAGCTCCGAATTCATCACGGAGTTCAACAACTATTCCTTCGATAGGAAAATTGGCCGTAAATATTCTGACTTCAACACTCTTTTCGCAATCTGATACAAGTACTAACTTGGATGGGGTTTGTTCTGTTGATGAAAAAAAAGTATTAGCTTTGCTAAGCTTTAAACATTACATGAAGAACGACAGATCGAGTTTATAAAATAAATTGTTAACAAACATCCAGTTAGTAACAACATTTTGTAAAGAATTAATATGGGACAATATTATGACTGATCTAACAAATGCTAAAATAAGAGTTCGAACGCGGCCAATTTATGTAATACTAAATGCCCTTCGGTGGTAGATTCATAATAATCCCTTCCAAGAGGACTGGAACGAAAGCATGGTGCTGAACTGCTCCCTTTTCCAGAGTAATTATTATTAGGTAAAGGTGAAGTCTGAGGGGGAAGAATGGAAACCTAGGGGATGGACGCTGAGGGTAGGGCTAGTGTTCGTGCCTCTTACCCACTTCTGACATTCTTTCGGGGATATGGTCACCCTCGTTCTGCGCATCAACTTGGATGTGGAAGAAGTCCAACACGCAGTAACATAACTTCCACGAGAGAACTTCAATCTAGAATGATGTCAGGCCATGCCATGTGAATCTTATAGAGACACCATCTTAGAAAACGTTATTTCCGGTAACGTGATGGACACTGGAAGCACCTTGTTGGATGATGTCACTTCTAGTAACGTGACTCCATTTGAGTCTACTATCTTGGATGACGTCGCCTCTGCGCGGGTCACCTGTGATGTCACTTCTATTTGTTGAGTAACGGTCTCTTCAAATATCGCACTTTCATCCCTTTCACAACTGACCTGTATTAGGTCTTTGAATTTAGAAAGCATAATTGTGACTAACAAGGAGCACTTTGTAGCATTAACCACTTGACACCTTCATCCTTGGGCCAGTGAAATAAAAGATTCCTTCATAGAACCTTACTCGCAATTAACTAACATTGTTTTATCTCATTGTCTCCAACCTATGCTCTCTCACCCAGATGATAGTACCCAGACCACGACTTTTTCAATTGCGAGGCAAGACGTCAACTGGTAAACATCCAACACAGCTTCTTTGCAGAGCTGGTCACTCAATCACGGAGTTACACTCCACTTGACATTTTATCTGCAACTTCTATTTTTACTTTTAAAGCAATTTTATAGTAGTAATAATAAATTTTAACCATGATTAAGTGGTATACATCCGTATAGCTGAAAACCCAATAAAACTAGTCCGTGTCGCTGTAAGGTTAAGGATGTAATGGCCAACACTTAAAATCTGGTGAAAAATTCAGGACTCAAAAGAAATTTCGAAAGCAAATGTTACCCAACAACAACAACAACAAAACGGTCGAAAGAACGTGCTCATACTGCCTTCTCGGATAGAGGGTTCCATGCGTGGACCACACTAAAAAAAAATTCATTATAACT
>JAHWFP010037886.1:39494-65805 GCA_023313725.1 Lithobius niger
ACTAAGATAGTTTAAACCGTAATGTTCAGGTAGCCTGGTTCCTCGGACCAACAAATCTCTCCTATAGTCTGATTTTAGGTTCTCCCCAAATAGTTATTCCGACAGCTTTCCAGGTAGAAAATTTTAATTGTAGTCTATCCTAGATGATATATTGAATAATTTCTACTAAACGGATATAAGGCCATTTCTAAAAAATAATGGATTTGTTGGGATGCTATTAAACTCGGCACAAAATAAAAGATATATTTCAACTATGAATGTTAATCGGCTTTTCAACTTTACGATTCTTAGTGATGGACTTACCATGTATCAAAAATGTCTGTGAATCCAATTCAATTACTTCTTCTTCATTGTTACCAGAAGGCCTAATTATAGACAAATGGTACTTTCTCGGTTTATCACTGGGCAAGGTGTGCATTAGTCCTTGAGCAACAAGCATGTTTCCAAGAATTGGCAAGCGTAATGTTTTAGTCTTGCTACAATGTTTCCTAAAATTAGAACAAAATTTACAATTTAGTATAATAATTATCAGTATTTTTTTCAGCCATAGCCATATTACAAGCCAACAATTAGAAAACAAAAACAAAATCGTTTGCTGTTTGAGTTAAGTCTCGAGTGAATCGAGCTTAAAACAGAGGAGGAAAACGAACACGCTATTCCTGCAACGTGTGATGTGCCATAGTATTGTGTGGCATTCAGTTCACGTGAAACTTAAATGAAGCTTTAAAATGTTTTTTGCCTTTTTTTTACTTAGGAACCTGGTAGGTGAGATGATCTATTTATACATGCATCATATTACTGCAACTACATTGCTGAAAAACGTTAATAATAATAATAGGTAATAATAATAATAATAATGTTTACTCTCAGCAAAAGTGGGAGTGGGATTACGGAAGGGCAAGCCACTAATACTGTTGCCAGCGTTAAAAGGAAATGAGAGAAAAAGAGAAATTGTATTATGGGAAAGTTATAAAAAGAGTTAGTAAGTCATTTTAAGGAATTGGTCGAGGTCACAGCTAAGTAGCCCTTCTCTTGACGATTGAGACTGACGTGGCAGAGACTACCTCCTCGGAGAGCGAGTTCCAAATTGGAACCACACGCACGGCAAAGAATGATTTCCGACATTTCAGGTGGCTGAGCTCGACACGCAGCTTCCGGGAATGGCCTCTGGTGGACGAAAAGGATGTCTGCTCAAAAAAGGGTAGATCGATTGTTAATAACCCATGCAAAATCTTAAAAGTCATTATGAGGTCCGCCCTGACCCTACGTAATTCTAAAGGTTCAAATCAGGCCTTACTTTGGCGAGTGGCGGCCTGAAGAGTCTTGAGACCAGGAAGGCTTTTGGTGAAGGTGCGCTGCACCGCCTCAAGGCGATCAATTTAACCCAGTAGGTAAGAGGACCAAACCGGGCTCGCGTGTTCCAGAAGGGGTCTTACAAAGACCTTAAAAGCCCAGACCCGTATATGAATGCTAGTGGCCCCAAAGCATTTCCTAATCATTGCCAGTTTGCGATAGGCTGTTGCTGCAATCTTCGTGCAGTGAGTAGAAAACGATAAGTTCTTGGAGAACCGGATGCCCACGTCACGGATGCAATCAACAACTTGTAAGTGGGCTCCACCTAGGTCGTAGGACAAAGAGGGATTAGAGGCGCCCACATGAAAACCATAGCATTTAGCTAGCGAAAGCGGCAACTGCCATTTAAGCGACCATTGAACGTTAAAACCATTGAATGTTAAAAGGAAATTTCATGTTTCATGGAAAAGGTAGTGAATGCCAATGAACAACCTGACCGAGATGGCAAATATTGCAAAATTAAACGACCACAGGAGAAGGTGAATATGTTATTTGTTAAGTTTGTAAGTATCTGATTCTCTTTTTTTTTGCATTTATTTGATTTTAATTTGATTTTGTCTTTTTCTGCATCGAAGTTTTTGGAAGAGTTAAGTCCAGAAAGTGGTCTTCATCCCTAAAACCGTTCTCTTATCAAAATTCTTTTTCACTAATGCTCAGGTAGATACAAATTTGGTCAGAGGAGACATTTCTCGAGAAGACCAAAGCTTAAACAAGTACTGGTGCTGATTTGCCTAAAAGCGACTAAATGCAGACTTTTTAGAGGAGGCAAGGGAACTCTCTACATGGTAAAAATTAATACGAAAAAACGCTTAAGCGTATAAAATACAAATATAAGCCTAAAAAACTGCATGCTCTAAAGTAACAGATACAAGAAAAAGACATGTAAGTCATCAGCGTTACACTAATACGTGTAAAAGACCCTCCAGCATCCCAAAAAAACAAGGTGGAGCTGGAGCTTGTCTTTTTCTTATCTGTTTCTTTAGAGCATTCAGTTTTTGTTAGGCTTACATTTGTACTTAGGCTTAAAGAGCGGTTTTTTAAAACTAAAATCTTATTTCTTTTCTTGGCAGGGCTACATTATTTGTGGCCCGTGGAAAACCATGATAGTGGGGGATTCCTTCAACCAAAATTGTAGACAGTTTTATTCTTTTAGGGATTGGTCTTTAATTTTTGGAAAGCCAGAAACTGTTCAGATGGCCCCTAACAGATCGGAACTGGGTTTGACGTTTAGCATGGAAGTTCATGCTGAGACTTTACTAGGAAAGAAGCTTTGGGCCTATTACAAGCGGAACAAATTGAAACATCAATCTTCAAAGACATTGCATATGGCAGGTTCGATTTGTGCTTCTAAGAATGACTTGTGTAAAAACCTTTCTTCTTTTCCTCAAACGGCAAGAATTACTTGGTCAAGCATCAGGGAGGCAGCACAGGGGGGTGCTAGTGGCCCTTTGAGGTATCTCATGGGGGTTCCATTGCTGGTTTGATTTGTACTGCTAAGAACGACTTGTGTACCAAATTTCATGGTTTTAGCTCGATTTGCAACAATTTGTTGGCCAAGCCTCAGGTGGGACATGGGGCAGGGGGTCCATGGGAGTATTTCATGGGAAGTTCCATGACTCGTTCGACTTGTGCTGCGAAGAATGGCTTGTGTACATAATTTCATACTGTTAGGTCGAGCTGCAAAACCTTTTTTATAGTATACTTTTTTCATAGCTCTCACCACCTTGTGCTTGTCGGAAAGACGCCGTACAATTTCCATCTGAACCTCACCCAAAGCTTTTTTTCGAGAAGTGGCCCATTGTTTAGCTGAGTCAACTCGATACCCATGGGTCAACTGGGTTTAATCCCATGTTTAATTCCGTTAGGGTGAATTAACTGTTTTCGAATGTACAACTTTGCGTTGTTTGTTACAATTCCTTCAGAAAATGATTGCAGTCACTGTGGGGGACAATTAAACAACGTAGCATGCTCTTATCTCTCTGAACATTAACCTGGGAGTGATAATATATATCATACTGAGTTGTTATGCCCAGTAAGGTCTACAAATTTGGCCACAAGTTAGCCATGAAACAAAGTCTACAAATTCGGCCATAAATTGGCCATGAAAATCACCCATTGGCAGGGAAGATGTGGACAAAAATCCTTATTTAATACTTGTATTTGACTCACTCTACTACGTGTTTAGCTTTGGTCGTCCTGAGAACAAACAGTTCTGGTCAAAAATTGAACTCATCTATGATGATGATTATCCACTTGAAATCTCGTCAGGTTGCTGCTAAAGTCCTGATGAGATCCACGAAAAACTCTTTTCCAAGGAGCATTTAGAGGCAAATTCTTTTCAGGAGCCCCTCGAGTTTGGACGTGTCAGTTTGCATATATGGTACACTTTACAATTGTGCACACACTCACTACATCCTTCACATGCCAATTCACACGACCGGCTCTTTTAGTGTTTTTTGTTCCTCGTACAAATGCCAAATTGTCTCCATTTCTGGATCATGGACCAGGCAATGGAACAAGTACGGGTTTTTGGAAAACTCATTTGGTAAAACGTGTTGCCCTGTGCACTCGTTGTGGAACATAGCTTTACATAAGATGGCGTCATGCAAGCAAATTCACTCTGGAACATGGTAGCTTCCATCAACAGCTGATGATCTGCCTGCAGTAATGTTACCTAACATGACAATCTGGTACGATGACCATTTTCCATCAGCCTCCACCTTCTTGATTTGGTCCGCACAAGGGAATCCAATGGGTTTCTCAGTTACCTTTGTTTGTACCACCTTTCAATCTACTAAATGAAGGATATTAAAGTCTTCATATATGCAAGAGAATGGATCTGCCAGCTTGGTTTCGAATGCCCTTCTTGTAAATTACTTTCAAAGTCTGTTCCTTGATTTCAAGAATACACCTTGCTTATCATTCTGAAAGCTGTTTTACGTACTTCAACAATGAGGGTGCAGAATAGTCAGTTACGAAGAGAAAGGGAGCATTTTCAATGTAGAGCCAGAACTTTCACACAGCAAACATTAAGGCGTCCCTTTCAAGTTCCGAGACACTGCACTTTTTGCATTCCTACAGTCACCTGACAACAAGTGCAATAGACTCCAGCCATGGGTCCTCCAAATGTTGGGAAAAAATAATAACTCCAAAATCTAAAATAGAGGTGTCTGAGGAAATTTCAAACCTTCTATCCAGTTCTGGGAAGGCCATAACAATGTTTGCTAGACTGTCCCTTAGCTACACCAGATTGTTGTTTTTGCGACTCCCAGACAGCCTTCCCTTCTACAAGTTTATAAAGAGGTGCTGCCTTGACGTGTAAATCCTTGATGGAAGCTCTGTAAAATCCCATCGTCCCGAGAAGTCTATGGAAGCTCTTTATTTCCTAAAGCTCTTGACAATACCCATATCACATTAAACTTTTCAGGCGCTAGAAAAAAGACTGCGGATGTATTATGTGCCCGTAGTAGGATACTTCCTTTGCACAAAAGTGCATTTTTTTACTTTACTTTGAAGCCAGATTATCCTAATCCTAGCCTGTTCAGCCCATCTGAATTATGATTCCTGTGGTTTTCATACGTATTTGAGTAAAATATCAAACCCGCCACCCACGTAAATTCAGAGCCTGGCTTAATGGGCATCACCCAATGTCATGTCCATGTGCAGCACAACGGGTACTAGTCCGTTGCACATCCCATAAGGCATTTTTTGAACCACCAGCTGCCCATGTGACGAATGAAAACAGGTATACTTCTTGCTGTCATACAGCTTGTATTCCACTTTCCAAAAACCCCGATTTCAATTCTAGGATTTTAAGATGCGCTTACAAACCGAGACAGTAAGGCATTGAAAATGCTTAAGTAGCATTACTGATCAACTGACTGTTCTTTACCTATTACACATTCAAAAGACGGTAGTCCAGAAGGACTATTAGCCCCTGCCTCACACTAGTACAGCTACAGCTACCCACAGGCTGATAGAATACTCACTGACGACATGTATTAGCATACCAATCCCCAGTCCTGCTTTTGCTCGCCTATCAGTAAGGCTTCTTGGTTGCAATCTTTTAAGCCATGCTAAGGACCTTCTAGCTCAGTATTTTGGCTTCTGTGAACATTTTTAAGACCTTATGGCCTTGCTGTTGACAAATTCAACATTTGCCTTCAAAAGGATTTGAATTGTCTCCTTCATATCAATGGCATTTTGCACATTTGCAGTTTTTCAATATGAATGCATTTTTACTTCCACTCTAGCCATATTTTCTTGGCACAAAGGCGTTCCTCTCTAAGACACTGATTTTGCCTACCCAAAATACATATGAGTCGTCCACGGGTTGCCTGTTTAGCCAACAAGAAGCACCTCCTCGTGTCTCTAAGGTGGGCTTCCTTGCACAACAATGCAAACAATGGTAACTGCATGATAGCTTCGTCAGCAGAATCTCGGTTCTACATTCAAAGTGTGTTCGAGGGGGAAGATGGTAGTTCACCGCCGTAACAGACCTTAGGGTGCACGAGTAGTAGGGGTCGACCGACAGTGATTTTTTGACTTTCGGCTGAAAGCAAAACCCCTACCGAAACTGGCGATTTGGTTTCAGCTGAAACCGAAATCACTACCGAAACTGGCAATTCGGTTTCAGCCAAAACTGAAACCACAACAGAAACCAGTAAATCGGTTTTGGCTGAAACAGAAACCACTACCGAAACCGGAACCAAAACCTAACCCGAATAATACCAGTATTAATAATTAGACAAAAAGCAATGATAAAAATTATGAGTGTATGATGGTTTTTCATAGACATAGTCTAGACTGGGAGGCAGAGCCCAGTTTACCCATTTTCTGGCCCTAGGCTGAGAAAATCCACTCCAAACACAAAAAATGTTTCCGAATTTAACAAAAACTGTCAATATCGCCAAAAGACTTAATGACTTTCGTTTGTATTTTGTTCATTTTGGTCATAAACCTTTTTTTTTAATTTTAAAACCATTAATTCGTGTTAAAACCATTAACCAGAAAAGGGCTTCATTCAATAAAGCTTTGCTTGAAAACAAAGATAAATGAAAGCATAAATTTCCTCCAGTGCAACGAAGCCATTACAATTACGATAAAATTCGGAATGGAAGAAAAATTGTATTTATTATTTATTGGCATAGCATGGCAGATGAAAGCTGCATCAGTGATGGGTCCTCCTGGATATCAGCACTCGTAGTCTACAGTCTAGTCAGTCTACGCAGAAATCTGCTACTGCCAGGAGGCAGCAGTGCTTTCGGCTTCACGAAAACTTCCGCATACGATACAGCCGAAACCGAAACCGAAATCAGTTCGTGGGTTTCGGCCGAAACCGAAACTGAACTATAACTTCATGGCCGAACCAGAACCGAAACCGAACCCCAAAATTTGCTGGTTTCGGTGCCGAAACTGTAACCGCAACCGAAATTCAGTCGACCCCTAACGGGTAGGTGCTAGCGCTAGAGTGTCAGCTTCGACAGGAGTCTTTGTCACGGCTGTACATCTCTGCCTTCTTAGACTCGGATTTGAACCTGGTAAAGGGAAGTGTACATGTACGGGTTTTTCTCCGGTTGTTCCCCGCCCATTGCAGGAGGGTTTTCTCCATCCTGCGGCAAAAAGCAATGGTTATGATCGTGTTTCCTCCCACTGAACATCTACTGCTTGGCCCTTCTAATAGCTGTATAGCTTACTGGAAGACACCTATTATAGAAATTATTATCTTCAACCCCTTTCACCATTACTTGTAGGGTTCAGCACAGAAAAGCCCATAATGTGCTGTTTGTAGGCTGGATGCATGTTCATGGGTTATGGACTGAACATAACTATAAAAAAAGTCTTCTCACAATGTCGCATCCTTAATTCAAGCTCTCGTTGCAAATTCTGCAAACAATTTAGACCTTTGTACTCCAAATTAAACGCTTCTTTGAAAAAGCCCCAGGTTTTTAAGTAGTTTTTTCTTTAACATTTCTGAGGACCTCAATGTTCTTGGTAACTATACATTATTTATTACAAAAAATAATATGTGCAAACTACACTAGAATGCTTGTGATTTTTCTTCAGTAAACTACGGATGAGTGGTGCTGATGAGTGATGCTTATTTATCTACTGCAGCAGCGTTTGAACAGTCTCAGTTGGCTTAACTGGCCGACTATTGTGTGTACATGCACTTTACGGAAATTGAGCACAATTGTTTACTTACGTCATCATGGCAGGATCAAACCTCTTTTGCATCCAAATGTCTTCCGGTTGATCATAATGGAGCTGGCACAATTCTCCCTTATAATTGTCAGTGCTGCTATTAGCCAAGATGGATCTGATCTCAAAATATTTCCTGTCACTTCCGGTGTTAGACCAAAAAGAGTGATCTTGCATAACGAGTTCACCCGTTTCATTTACACACAAGAACGCAATGAATGGCCGTACGGCAAACATTTCTGCGTTGATGCTGAAAAAGTCGTCTGGTTCAATGCCAGTAGGTGCATAATTGATGAACTTTTCGTAGCCATTGGCGAACTTCATATACGTGACATTTCCAGTCTTCAGAAAGTCAAAACATATTCGTACACTTTCTGTAAAAAAAAACATTACATACAAATATATGTACAGTATACGCATACATACACACAGCATGTAGGCAAACACACATGCACAAATGCCATATACAGTTTATCTCAGAAGTTCATAGTTCGTTTTGTAGACCTATGCATACAAAAGGGACGTATATGGCTTAGCATGTACGACTTATATCGCTATTGGATATAGTGTCTCAGAATATACAGGGTGGTCACAAATGATTCACCTCATTTTGAACATTTATTACTTAAAACATAAAAAAGCTACATGAATGCAGTTTGCTTCTTTACAAGGAACAACTCAAAAAGTTTTATGCAGCGCTATTGCCAAAGCGTTAAGACCAGCATGCACTGCGCGTGACGTCACTTCCTAAAAATGGCATCTGCACAGCAGAAGGCGACGTGTGTTGTTTGGATGTGCGAAACAAAATCCGTTATTTCAGTACAATGACAATTCAGAACGAAGTATGGAGGACAGGCACCTACAGGACAGTAGGCTGCACGTTAGTCATTGTAAGGGCGCGTTTACGGAACGAAATCACCTCGCTCGCTAAAAGCTATTTGCCAGGAAACCGTATTTATTTACGATTAATTTCCCGTTTCTACTAAATGAATGCGGTAATAGATAACAAATTCAATGTGTTATAAATAACAACACGAGTAAAAAACAAAGTGCAACAGTAATTTTTAAATATTGCTACAACATTGTTGTCATACACGTTATTTAAAAAATTTGCTCTTCATGCTCAGATTACTTTTGGCAATGATAAAACGGCGGTAGAATAAATAGCTGCTCGCAGTGAGAATTCAAAATCCAACATGGCATCCATTTCGAGGTTATCGAATCGAAGACAGACCATCGAATGCCGACATTGAGAAATCAGTCCGTCGTCTTCTAGTGTACTAAAAATTGTTTTCTTGTTGTCATAAATGTCATATTGCATGCATCGTACATCATGTCGCGAGGCACGAGGAAAAGATCTGCGTATGCGTTGTTGCCATGGTTACTACGTATAGACAACTCGAAAGCCGCATGCTACAGTAAAGGTGAGAAGCAACAAGCAGATTTAGTATTAACCAAGTAAAAACTAGTGAGAGAGAAAATTGCCGTTGCATAAACCCGCCTTACATCTCTTGCGCTTGAGACCATGATTTGATTTGGTTTAATACTATTTACTGTAAGTAAATGAATGGTAGTGAAAAGAAATAAACCTACCTGGAGTGTATGGAATTCTCTGTTTGTTTTTCCTTTTATAATTTATCGAGACTGAAGAGTCACGGTTCATTTGCTTTAAAAAAAAATTCTAATGACTTAGCGAAGCAAGGCAATTATATTCGACAAGGTAACCTATCACTGCATAGGTTTTCTTCGAAATGGATAATAACGATTGATCTTAAGGATCACGAGTCACCACCTAGAAGGTATAAAGTAGAGGAAAAGCAAAAAGAGCCAGGTACATTTAGCCTGTTTTGGAAGCTTCTTAGGACACTATAGCCATCAAACTACAAGTGAACGGATTACATTAGATTAGATTAGTTTTATTTAGGGAGAAGTGGCCTTCATACGATCGTCTATCCCTCAAAACAGTTAATAACAAGATCTGTAACAAACAACTACACGTACAACTACAGGCTGCTCGCATGACACGCAGATCAGAGCAGCCAGTGTGGCACCAACCTTTCAGCAAACCCAGCAGATACAGTTCTTGAAGTGCAGAAGCTGACAGAAATTCTCTTCAGGTCATAAAAGATATTCCGCTAAGAAATATTCTACTGTCTCCATTACCATTCGATGAAAACATTGCGGTGCAGACCCGGAACTGTTTCACCCATATTCCGGAACTGTTGCACCTATAGTAGTCCTTCCCGTATAACAGTTTACAGCCTTTAGGCGGCGGTAGAGAATCAAGCTCCACTGTCCGCGAAAGTGATGGATGAAGATGAATAAAGTACCTCGCCTGTTGTCATACACCCACCTATCACTTTGGGTGCACGAAAGGATGTTATAAACAGGACAGAAAGCCAAATTTAAATCCAAAAGGAACGTAAATAGGTTGGCATTCGTATTTATTTATCGAAAGAACGTGCCACCGGGTCTCTACCGTCAGCTACCAAAGACTTTACTGTTGCACTCCGGGGGACTTGGTGCATTAAGGATTCCAAGTTGTGTTTCCCATCACTCCAGAAACACACGGAACTCATCCTATGCACCGTTACACTCCAGATTGAACTGAACAGCTCACAGTAACTTGGTCCCCAACTTGGTGTGGTAAGGATTCCCCAATAATGTTTCCATCATTCCACAATGACACGGAACTCATCCTATGCACCCTTTCACGCCAGACTGAAAAGTTCCTACTAACTTGATCCCCATGAGAAGCTAATAGCCTCCTGTGACTCGGACACGATGGTCAAGCAGTGAGACAATGGTCAAAGACTACCGAAATTGGTACTAGTTCTGCCGTCATCACACTTAGCACATTCTCTAGGATGTAATGGAACCCTAGTTTGAACACTAGAACTCGCTACAATTCCACCAGTAGGTAAGCTCAAGTGAAGGACGAATACAAAAAAACAACTACCCAGTGGAAGTTGAAACTCACGCCTCTCAACTCACGATTCCACCATTACAGAAAGTAGTATCTGGCCAAATAACCAGAGGCCACAAGTGACGTCACACAACCGAGAGGAAAAGGATGAACTGAGGCATCCCAATATAGGCAAACTCCTGTAGCAAGGAAATCAATGCCCCACAGCTGGCACGGAACAGTATCTGTTGACGATTCTGCAAGATCAAGTGGAGTATCACCTCTTTTCCACTCTTCTTCAGAGGAATCAGCTCCACCTGAATATCTTACTGCAAGTTTTGATACTCTGCTACTCTATTAAGCACTTCAAAAAACTATTTGGAATTGAACTGCTTTACTGGTTTAACAGCACAACTTGCAGGGGAAAGTTTAACATTTGGGTTAAATACTATTTCCAGTTGGAGTCGTCTAGTAGGTCATGCACAAAAAACCCAGGACGCAATAAAAATCTTATTGCATCATTCCAGCTCGTTTAGGCAATCATGGACTTAATATTCACCTTACTTTTAGAATTACGAAACGCCCATTCATTATATTATGCCGTCACACATGTGTTTGTTAAACATAAATCATCGAAAACTTCAGACCCAACAAAATAGAGACGTGTAGTTTAATGGATATTAATCTGTGAATCGAGGAACATCTTCCTAAAGTTAAGGACGGAAAAGCCAAAGGCTCAACAAGAGTTTAATAGATACAGATGCAAACCATTTACGTTGCCTTTTGGACTTATATGTATGACTGCCTGAACGGGGAATCGAACCTACGACCTTTGAAACCAAAGGCCGAGGTCCTACTGCTGAGCCATACTGACACGACCATTGTAAAACGAAACGGTCATAGGCAGCATTTAACACGTGCATATATACGTATACACATACACTAATTCGCCACTGGTGTGCCGCGCCACACTCCAAGTGAACCGAATGGAACACTAACGTGAAATAAGGATTAAGGACGGAAAAGCCAAAGGCTCAACAATAGTTAAATAAATACACATGCAAACCTATTTACGTTGCCTTTTGGACTTATCGAACCCATTGAACTTATTGACCCTTTGGACGTATTGAACTTACTGCCTTTTGGACTTATATTTGGCTTTCTGATCAGCTTATAGCCGTGTCAGTATGACTCAGCGGTAGGATCTCGGCCTTTGGTTTCAAAGGTCGTGGGTTCGATTCCCTGCTCAGAAAGTTTGATATATAAGTCCAAAAGGCAACGTACATTTTAGTAATATTACTATAAACAAAGGAAGAAGCTGGAAAAAAATGAATTTTACACTAAATATCCCTATTTCTTTTAGATAGTAACTGGCATTGGATGTCGGTACGAAATCAGAATGATTAACATTGAAAAAAAGTATGCAAAATCTGCTCAAATATCGGTATCAGCTGGAGTTTATAGCGAGAAAGAAGCTGGAAAAAAATGAATTTTACACTAAAGATCCCTATTTCTTTTCCATAGTAGCTGGCATTGGGCGTCGGCAGGAAATCAGAATGATTAACATTGAAAAAAAGTATGAAATATCTGCTCAAAATATCGGTATCAGCTGGAGTTTATATAGAGATTCTATGAGGAACGACGTATTTTTTAACAGTATTAAGAGTCTGTCCTACTTTCTGAAGACGCTGTGACACTGAGAGTACACTTCTTTGTGTACTGTGCACAGCCGCCACACGAACTGTGATTGCACATGTTGTTCACTTTGTGAGACAAAAGTTTATACAAAACGTGTCGTGCCAGTAGCCAGATTGTGTGCATGCTGAGTTGGTACAGTGTTGTGTACATTCATTACACAGTGTCTTGCAGAGTGTAACATATGGTGGCTTTCAGAGTACGACACAATTTTTTCACATTTTAAAGGAGTTTTAAAAGGCTTGGTTTTCGTCAGACCATAACTTCGTAGGCAAATGGGTCACTGTGTAGATATTTGAAGGCAATGGTGCTGATCGAACTAGCAAAGCTCCCAATGCCAACAAATCTCCCCATTTGGTCTATGCTAGCATACAATGACTCAATGAAATCCTTCACTCCCTATTCTTCCTGTACTCTTGGTATCCGATTGGATCGGACAAACTATTTGGGTAAGCTTCTCATGTCTAATAAATAAATAAACTAATTAATCACACCCAAATTGCTGCAACAGAACGTTCTCTTTCAAGGACTTACTGTAAAGAAGTCAGCAGAGACGAAATTTCGAGAGAAAAAATTAAAGAGACAGTATCAAAAAAATTACAACCCATTAATTCTCGTCAAGTCGGTGAATCAATGTTTTCTACATGGAAATATACGCAGCTTGTGAAATTAATTTTCCTAAGTGCTCATCCAATAAAATAAACTGGAAATACCGAAAATAAGGCCGAGCTAAGAGGATGTAAAGGTCTTTGTGACGATACCCTAGCAGTTTTTCTAGAGAATAAAAATAAATACTAAATAATAAGAAAAAAAATTTTTCGTCCACAGTAATTTAAATCTTAGCAGTGCTATTGCCTGAAAAAAAACCTAACAATAACAACGCAATGGGGTATACAGCCGAAGTAAAACCTAGAGGCCGGAAATTACTACAAGACGGTATTGGATTTTAAAAATATGTAATCCATGTATAGCCCAACGTGGCCCAACTTCTTAAAAACCAAGAAAGACATTTCAGAAAGGAAAGCCAACCGGGGTTGGTAATAATTAAAAGGAATATCGATGCAGACCTATTTCCGTTGCGTTTCTGATGCCAGACTGCCTGAACATGTAACAACTGGCGATTTAGAGATCAAAAGGCGTAGCCTTATCACATATTCACGGTGAAGCAGCCTTTTTTCATATTTTAAACAATTGTAAAGTAGGAGACTCCAAGATAATTCTACTCCGGGTTCCACTGCTCGTTCCGAATCGCGACCCCATGCGGCCAGCTGTGGAACGAGCAATTCTTTTTTTTTTATTATTTTCGTGGAAAACGACGTCCGTTAACACGTACTCGGTATAGGTGCTTACGTTTTAAATGTGTTTGAAAATTTTCACTTGTGCTGCGAATAGTCCAAGCATATTGCAAAATTCTCACCAACTATCGCATAAACAAACCTAAAGAGACGAAGGCTTCCTGTTTCGTGAACCAAGGCAAACTGGACTAGCATGTCTTGCTTCCCGACTTCATGCCAGTTCTCGCGAGTGCCAGCATATTCAAAGCAACATTTTGGCAAGGTAAATCCACTGGCTTCTATCCAGGAGTTGAAATCTGCTGCTTTTCTCCACACATCCATGAGCAAACAGTAGTATACAAAGCGAGAGTTGCAAAGCGAATGCTCCCACGTCCTACGAACATATATGGCATTTATGCACTCTTTTTTTTAAAGGAAATGGTCATGGGCACTTGGCAGACACAAACGCACACTTATGACCTTAAGCAATCCCATAAATGCTGGCCTTGGTTCATGTCTATATTCAGGAGCAGAATAGCTGCGAAATTGAAGTCGTGCTCATCTCATTTGTGGCATGTAAAATATCATGGTAATATATCCCAGAATACATCCTAGAAAAATTGTCGCTGTCCGTCCCGATATAACCTTAGCAGTTGAAGCCGACATTAATTCTTCTATTTGCCTTTGTTTTTTCAAATCAGTGTCGGCGGGACGCACGTCGTCCCGCTTCCAAGCAATCAAGCAATTATAGGACGAGATACCAGATAGGCTCAGTAATTGTTTAAAAAAATAATGGAAATCTATATCAACTGCTTTTTGTACTTAAATATAAACGTTTGACTGAACGGTTAAATGAATCCTCGTACTTAGAGACCAAAAACAGAAGCTCTAGTTCTCAGCCATACTGATATTGCGCCTTTTTTTTATTAAAAGGAAATGGCCGTATTTTTAACATGCTATAATGATACAATTATTATAAGCAAACACGACGAAGACTGTTGTGTCAATTTGGCTAAGTGGTAATATAGGTATTCAGCCTCGTCTCAAACGTCGAGGGCGAGGGTTCCGTTCCCCGCTCAAAAAAACAACAAAACTAGGTCATCATGTTTTTTCAAGAAAACTGAAACGTTTGATGTAAAAAAAATATGGCCAACAACAGTCTAATCTCACGTATTTTGTTTATCTTTTTCGATCCTACGATTCATTTTGCAATTTTAGCAACATTCGTATCTTTGCGAAAACATGCCTTTCCTTATTCTTTTATGTAAAGACTCGCCAATATACTGATGGATTTGTATCAAAACGGCATAAAATGTCTTACATCAAATCTAGGATATAATTCACATATAATTCATATATAATCTTATATCAGTTATGGACACTATACAGCAGCGCTCATGAACAAAACGTGCCTGTCTGCGATGATGTAGTTTGTAGTGTTATTATTGTTATAGGTTAGGGTAGGACAGTTGCCTTGGTCCGAATTTCACCTTCCCGGGTACGTCTTTCACCCCTGAACGAATTTCTTTATGTTGAGTTATTGACATTCTGCATAATGACCCACATTTCTATCAATACAGTATAACAGAAAAAGTCTTAACAAAAGCAATTAAAATGGCCTAATCATTCACTATTACCCTAAGTTTGTAGCGTTATTGATTATAAATTAGAGTAGGTCAGTTGCCTTGTTCCTTATTTCACCCTACAGGATACGACTTTCACCCCTTATCGAATTTCTTAGTATTGAATTATTGACATTCTGCATTCTGCAATACATCATAACAGAAAAAGTCTGGTAATTATCTAGATTAGGGGCACCACGCCAAATCACTTAATTTTTGTACTAACCGACGCTACTCTTCATCCTAACACCATTTCGCATCATAAAACCCGGGGGAAAAGGGTGTAATGTTGTAAAAAAAAATGTCAAAAGACGGAAAATGCTAGTCACATACGTGTTAAAGCAACGGCGGCGACAGCCATATTGTGAGGGAGGAAGGGTAGCCAGAAAACCCGATTTACACCTCACTAAAATTTTACGGAAACGTAACCTAACCAAACCTACCTAACCTAACCCAACCTAACCTACCTAACCTAACCGACAATAACAACTAAACCACACGAAATTGGCAATAACAAAACAACGAAAGAAAAATTTCCGCAACGTTTGTTGTGAAAATCGGGTTTTCCGGCTACCATGCTTCCTGAATCAACACCTCACGGTATGGCTGCCACCGACGTAGCTTTAACGTGTCTGTAACTAGCATTTTTACGTCTTTTAAATAATTTTTTCAGAAGTTTATAGACGTTTTCCCCGAATTTCGTGATGGGGAATGGTGTTAGGATGAAGAGTAGCGTCGGTTAGCACAAATATTAAGTGATTTGGCGTGGTGGCCCTAATCTAGATAATTACCAAAAGTCTTACTGAAAGTAGTTCAAAATGTCCTATTCATTCACTACTACCCTTATAAAGTAACCATCACTAACGAAGTCCATAGCTAATTTCACTTAATCTTAGTTTTCTTTAGGTACGAACAACAAACATCACTTAAACACTATACAAAAATATGTGTGCTTACCACCAATTTCTGTTAATAATATTAGCAAACAAACTAAGATCAGTTGTCTGCTACTCAATAAAAGTAGCATTTCTCTTGCAAGGTCATTAATCTGCATTCGACGCATGAAAGAGGCTAACAGATATAAGAAGCTAGATACGTTAACATTGACGTAACATGCGTCTATTCATTGTTTTCTTACAACGCAGAAATGAAGAAGCAACAATGATCATCTAACCTTACGAGTAAGTTTATTGTATGTGTCGTCGTAGACGTAAAACCAAACTAAGCTACGTTATTAATTTCTCTGGAGCCAGTGGCAGACCTCTTGGAGCTAGTCACTCAACGGCACACTCAAGAGCCATCTGAACATGCTCTACAAGGGAGAGCGGATCAGTACCAACAAACCACAGAGCAATATCATCTGCATAGCAGACAATATCACAACTGAGGCTCATTTCAAGCAACACTTCATTCATTGTAATCGCAAACAGCAACGGGCTCAAACAGCTGCCTTGTGGTAGGCCACGACATGTAGTGGTTTCGGTTGTCGAAAGCTATTTACACTCTGTCGTCCTGCAAAGCTAGAATGGTGTTCGAAAGTAAGCAGCCGACTCCCAAAGATGCCAGAGAGGTATACACCCTTTCAGTGCTATCTGTGTCGTAGGCTGCCTTGGTGTTACAATGCTGCAACACTTAACAATAGTGCAGCAAAGAGGCGAAAATCACAAGATCAAGACACACGCTAGTGTTTCGCCGCCAAGTAACACTAATCATCCCATTGTAGACATCCGATTGTTAAAAACTGATTGTTAATGATAAAAAGGCGGCTCACTAGCGGACATGTGTCTCTTAACTGTAAGCAACTGAAAGCATATTTTCGCATGTTGAGGATAAATCCCAATGCGACAGAAATGTTTCAAATTGTGGAAAATGTAAGGGGAAGGGTCAGAGATTAAGAAAAACTAAAATTTAAAGGATGAGTGTCCACCAATCATAGAGAAAAAGATGCGTCAATAACGTTGTTTTTATGTTACTGTCTAGCTAGCTAGCTAGCTGACTAGCTAATAAGATTTTTCCCATGTTAAATCCCAGACTTTTTGCTCATGGCTAGCGCAAAATTGCGAAGGCCTACGTTCCTGAATTTGTGCACACGGATGCATGGTGATCAGAGGATGGTCCTTTTGTTGGTTTGGGGGTTGTAGGGGTCAGGACAAATGCATGGGAGGGTTTTGAAATTTCCCACCAGCGAATTTAATTTCGTTTCTTTTCCAAGTTGCAACCAAAAGATTTTAAGCAACAATGGCTTGAACAATCAAGACTGGTCCTTAGATTTATTGTAAAAGCCTGGACGAATTAAAAACTAAACTGTAACGAAGGACAAAATAAAGAAACATTAACGTTGCCGTGGATTGCGTAAGAATAAAGGGATCCACGTTAGATGATGGTTACGCAACAATACGAGTATACACGAGCTAACGGGTTTTTTTTTGTTAATAACCCCCTAAAAAAATGCTTCGCGTTCTGCTGCTTTAGTAGCAGCGACTTTCGGGGGGTTTCTGCATGACTAAATGTGAACGAAATTTTGAAAAAATTAAGGGGAAGTTGCAGGGATAAACAAAACAGCTGAAGGGGATGCGCTGATTGAGTGAGTGAAGCGAACGAAATCAGAGATTGTTAGTCAGTGTGTGCAAAAATGAGATTGAAGCATCCTGAACAGACGGTGTAACCTTATGTACGTTCACAGTCATATCGTATGAAAGTTGTGATATCCACCCAAAACCAAAACTGGTAGAAAAACCCGCCAAGTTTCCAAAAACGGTCGGCCTTTCATTCCACCAGGGAAAGGCCGCCAAGGTTAATCCTATTAACCAAGTTAATCGCACCGAATAATACTTTGGACGTTAAATGAAAACTTGAAGATTGCTACCGCTAGTAGCAATCTTCTAGTTTTCATTTAACTTTCGAACTATTAGTATGTGCGATTAATTTGGCTAATAGGATTAACCTTGGCGGCCTTTCCCTGGTGGAATGATATCACTACCTTCAAAGGCCGACCGTTTTTGGAAACTAGGCGGGTTTTTCTACCAGTTTTGGTTTTGGGTGGATTTTTATGTTACTACTGTTTAGCTATCGGGCTAGCTAATAAGATTTTGCCCATGTTAATCCCATAGACTTTTTGCTCATGGCTAGCGCAAAATTGAGAAGGCCTACGTACCTGAACTTTTGCACACGGATGCATGGTGATCTGAGGATGGTCCTTTTGTTGGTTTAGGGGTTGTAGGGGTCAGGACTAATGCGTGGGAGGGTTTTTTAATTCGTCACCGGCGAATTTAAATTTCGTTTCTTTTCCAAGTTTCAACCAAAGATTTTAAGCAACAATGGCTTGAACAATCAAGACTGGTCCTTAGATTTATTGTAAAAGCCCGGACGAACTAAAAACTGAACTGTAACGAAGGACAAAATAAAGAAACATTAACGTTGCGTAAGAATAAAGGGATGCACGTTAGATGATGGTTACGTAACAATACGAGCATACACGAGCTAATGGAGTTATTGTTAATAACCCAAAAATAAAATGCTTAGCGTTCTCCTTTTCAGTAACAGCGACTTTGGGGGTTTCTGCATGCGCTGATTGAGTGAGCGAATCAGCGATTGTTAGCCACTGTATGCAAAAATGGGATTGAAGCATCTTAAACAGACGGTGTAACCCTATGTACGTTCACAGTCCTATGAAAGCTGTAATATCCACCCAAAAACAAAACTGGTAGAAAAACCCGCCAAGTTTCCAAAAACGGTCGTCCTTTGAAAATAGTGATATCATTCAACCAGAGAAAGGTTGCCAAGGTCAATCCTATTAGCCAAGTTAATCGCACCCAATAATACTTTGGACGTTAAATGAAAACTACAGCGAGTAGCAATCTTCAAGTTTTCATTTAACTTTCGAACTATTAGTCGGTGCGATTAATTTGGCTAATAGGATTGACCTTGGAGGCCTATCCCTGGTTGAATGATATCACTGCCTTCAAAGGCCGACCGTTTTTGGAAACTTGGCGGGTTTTTCTACCAGTTGTGGTTTTGGGTGGATAAATATTACTAAAATGGCCTTCTACGACGACTCATACAATAAACTGTTTCATAAAAGTGACCATTGTTCTTTTCATTTTTGCGTCATAATTGAAAAAAATGAATCCATGCACGTTACGTCAATGTTTACATATCTTTTTCCTTATAGCTGTTACCCTTTCTTTATGCATAGAATGTAGATTACTAACCAAGAAAAAATGATACTTTTAATAGGTAGTAGACAACTCGGATTAGTTTGTTTGCTAATATTATTGCCGCAAATTGGTGGTAAGCACACGTATTTTTCTATTATGTTTAAGTGACGTTTGTGACGCTTGTTAATGGTAAAAATATGTGAATGTGCTAGCCTATGATCTACATTATTTAGTGATGGCTACTTTGTTTGGGTAATAGTGATTGACGTTTTTTATGGAGTTTAAACGAACCAATCCAAATCACTCAATTTCTTTACTACACGCATCACACATCACATTAAAAAACCGGGGGCAAACGTGTTCTAAGGTGTAAAAAAAACATTGAAAACAGGTAAAACGATAGTTACGATCGTATTGAAGCGCCGGCCATCTCGCAGAAGACAGAGTAGCGAGAAAACCTGATTTGCATCGCAATGAAAGGAGATGGACATTACCTAACCTAACCTATCTGGTAATTATCTAGATTAGGGGCACCACGCCAAATCACTTAATTTTTATACCAACCGACGCTACTCTTCATCCTAACAGCATTTCACATCACACAATTCGGGGGAAACGTTTTTTCCAACCATAAATGCGTCTGAAAATAGCACAGCTTCACATACAACGTTGAACGAGTGCCGCCATCTTCCTTCTCCGTTGCTTGTAAGCAAGAGGGCCGCTCTAGAGATAAGAGAATAGCCAAACCCCAACCAGTTCATTACAAGTGAAACGCCAAACAGAAGCCGGTACCTGCCTAACCTAAACGACAACAACAACAAAACCAGACGAAACACACTCCTTTTGTCGTTTCGGTTCACACGTTTGGTGTGGTATTGTTGTTAGGTTAGGCAGGTACCGGCTTCTGTTTGACGTTTCACTTGTAACGAACTGGTTGGGGTTTGGCTATTCTCTTATCTCTAGAGCGGTCCTCTTGCTTACAAGCAACGGAGAAGGAAGATGGCGGCACTCGCTCAACGCTGTATGTGAAGCTGTGCTATTTTCAGACGCATTTATGGTTGGAAAAAAACGTTTCCCCCGGATTTTGTGATGCGAAATGGCGTTAAGATGAAGAGTAGCGTCGGTTAGTATAAAAATTAAGTGTTTTTGCATGGTGCTCCTAATCTATATAATTACCACTTATCTAACCAACCTAACCTAAAAAAATAAAACAAAAAAGCAGACAGCATAGTTTGAAACATTACTTTCCGTTTTCGTGATGCCAACTTTTCGTGCTACTCTGAATCCCGGAACATGGCCGCCAATTTACACAGCCAGGCCCACCTTTTTACGTGGTTAAAAAACGTGTTTGGAGAGCTACAAAACGTGTTTACATAACCAAAAAAACATTTCCCTCCATTTTTTAAACGCGAAATGAGAAGCGGATGAAGAGCTAGGTCGGTACGTACGAAAATTGAGCGATTTAGCGTGGTTCGGTTAAATTCCATAAATACCGTGAAGGACTAGGACATTTCGAACTGCTCTTATTAGGACTTTTTCTGTTATACCTTGATGGCAATAATTTGGGTCATTATGCAGAATGTCAACAACTCAACATCAAGAAATATGTTCAGGGTTGAAACTCTACCCTGCAGGGTGAAATTCGGATCAAGTGAATTAACGTAACCTAACGTAGAACAATACAAACTACATCAGGGCCGAAAGACTCGTGGTGTTGGTGAGCTACAGTGCAATGTCGTAATAGCCCAGATATGATTGACTTTTTATGCCATTATAAGAAAATCTTTTAGGCTATAGTGGTGAGTCTTTACGTATCAGGATAAGGAAAGGCACGCTTTCACAAAGATAACGAATGTTGCTTAAATTGCAATATCGATCGTAGAATCGAAAAATTAGAGAACAAAATACGTGATATCAGACTATTATAGGCCGAATAGACTTTTTTAACTCTGAACATTTCAGTTTTCCTGAATAAACATAGATCACCTATTTTTGTTGCTTTTTTTGCCTTAAATATCAGTGTGCCTGAGCAGAGAACGGTACCCTCAGCCTCGACATTTGACACGAGGCTGAAGACCTATACTAACACTCAAGTCATAACGACACTGTAGTCATCACTGTGTTTGCCCAAGTTATACCATGCAATTGTGAGCGTGTTAAAATATGGCAGTTTCCTTTATTACAACAGGTCACTGTCTCAGTATGTCTGGGCAGTAGAGGATCGTGGATTCTCTTAACTGTTCAGTTAGTCTTATATTTCAGTACAAAAAGTAACCGAAATAGGTTTCCATATTTATTTTTTTCAACATTTACTGAGCCCATTTGGTTTTCCGTCCTATAATTAACATGATTCTATACTTTATTGAGTGTTTCGTTATTTTACTTGGTGGAAGCGTGGCGTCTCATCAACACCGATGGATATTTGAAAAAAAAGAGAGAAATATTCGAATTAACGTGCTTTTCAACTGTTGAGGTTATTTGAACGGAAAGGGACAATTTTGCTTGGATATACCGAGAATATTTTTACACGCCGCAATCGATGTGAGTTCATTTTTCGGAGCTATTCTCTTCACTAATGCACAAGGTGGGCCTAGGCCAGGATTTATGGGAAAAGTGTTTGCTTATGCGCATACGTGTGCTGCCCGTGGCCATTTCCTTTAAACAGGAGCGCATAAATGTCATAAACGTCCGCGGGACGTGGGATAATTGATTTTGTAACTCTTCTTTTTTGTATTCAATCGTTTGCGTAAGGTCGTTTGGGAGAAAAGCAGCAGATTTCAACTCCTGGCTCCAAACTAGTAGATTTAACATTAAAAAAAAATATCTAGTATTTGTCAAGGAGACAATGTTGTAACAACAATGCTCCAAACAACCATTTATTTTCAAACGTTCTGATGTACCGAAATCGATGACAAAACCAGTAAATTCGATACGCTGCCAAACAAAATGAAGTAGCGTAATCACGGAATCGCGTACTAAAATTAAAGCAAGTTGTTTTGATACAATAATATTCATAAACTTTATTCAGAGAGTGTTGCTAAATGTCCTGGAAAGTCCTTGCGTAGTTACGCATTCAGTTATAATTTCACAATCTAGATAAGTAAAAATTCACACACACAAAATTAGATCGCACAATATGATAGATAAAAAAAATTACAGATACAAAAAAAAAATAAAGAATAAAACTAAAACTTACCTGTCAATTAGCTACTCTTTTATTTTATGTTTAACAGACGTGTAGTGAGTTAAATCGAGTAATTTTGACGGAATTAAATTGAAAATGATAGGAATACAATATTTAAAATTTGTAATGCTAGTTGACAATTACGACACGACCCCAAATACTGAATTTCGTTGGTCTATCTCAATTCTGCGGGAAACATACTTAGAAATAGATTCGGGGGGGCGGGTGAACAAGGATGGTTATAGTTTATAAATTACCGGTCCCGAATTAATTTAGAAACTATTAGCACCCTAGCTCAATGGCTCGCGTTCATAATCACGTAATGCCCATTAATAATCAAATAGCAGAGTACATTTCGGTTGTATACAAACTTGAAATAAAAGATTTTTCCCGCTAGAGGTGAGTGGTATATAAAACACCTGGCTGCTCTCCGTATCCACAGACGGTTTGCTTAGGCAGGTAGGCTGTGAGAGTGTGGGTTTTGGTCTTCCTATAGAGCAGTGACATTTGCCGCCATATTGGCACCACATTGGCACCAGTATGGGTATTGAAGGGCATAACTACAAGGTGCACTACATAAAAATGGAGGGAAAAACAACGGAAGAGCGGATTTCTTAGGCTTAAAATAACATTATTTTCTCCAACAACAAAAATCACGCGTTTTAGGTCTAAGAAACCACACTTCACAGCATCGGCTTCAGTATGACGCCCTTATGTTTCTCTCTGCAGTGCCCCTTTCAGCTAACCCATTAAGGCTCCAGCATAGAGTTATATACAATAATACTACGTCGTGTCACTGCTCTATTGCTTGGTTATCAAACTGGTCTTAAGTGGTTCTGGTGCTTTGTGTTTCGTTGGTGTTAATTGGATGTTGTTTCCTATGTGTATTGCAATATGACTCGAGTTTGTGCCCAAACATTTTAAAATTTTTTTTTTATTTTATGTACGCTTGATAAAGGGTCGCATACAGACCCGAAACGTTGCGAAATATTGTATACATGTTACACCTTTCAGGCTTTTCATTCATTTAATATGCAATACTCGCTACAAAGTCCCATACTTTGTAGTGGTGCCGACAGACAGTAGATGGAAAGAAAACTTTACATCTCGTATCCTGTTGCAAACGAGAGTCGTGTTGCTAATGACTTCCCTTCCTTCTTCTCTAATAAGTGATTATTTCTGTCTTGCTAGGATTTAAATACACAATTCTAGTTTTGTGTGCTGTTCACTAGTTGCGAACACTGTGCACAAGACTGATTATCACTTATAAATCGCCTGGTTGGTAGATCATTCAATGCGTTGATCAGAATAAGCGAACTGTGATAGGCTGGTATTTAAAAAAATATTTCTTTCCCACTGGCTAAAAAACCAGGGTAGATACTCATCATTAGCCTCAATCCATTCACGCTTATTACTTTAGGAATTTTTAAGGACAGCCAATAGAGAGCAGAGAAAAACTGAGCTAAAAAGTGCACCACAGTTTTTCACCTAAAAGCGAATTCCTATGATTACATGGGAATAACAAACCCCCCCCCCCCCCCCAAAAAAAAGAAGCAAGAGTCAATCTATCAGTTTTAAGTGCATGTTTTAGCTTTGGTCTTCTCCACATGTTAGTGAAATAAGAAAAAAAATCAAAGTTTTTAGTGATAAGCAACATTTTCTGAGTTTATTAAATACTAAGAACACCACATTCAACAACCATACAAGTCGTACGATCATACTTTATGTAGGCATATATTGCATAGGTGTACACAACAAGCTATGAACTTTTGAGACCTACGGTATATGCTATGTGTATACATCTACTGCATATATTTGTATATAATTTTTTTTACAGAATGTATACGAATATGTTTTGACTTTGTGAAGAAGGGAAGTGACACGTATAGAAAGTTCGCCAGTGACTACGTAAAGTTCACCAAATATGCACCTACTGGCATTGAACCAGACGACTTTTTTAGCATCAACGCAGAAATGTTTGCCGTACGGCCATTCATTGCTTTCTTGTGTCAAAAAACGGGTGAACTCATTATGCAAGATCACTCTTCTTGGTCTAAACCAGGAAGTGACAGGACATATTTTGAGATTACATCTATCTTGGCTGATAGTGGCGCTGACGATTATAAGGGAGAATTGTGCCAACTCCATTACGATCAACCGGAAGACATTTGGATGCAAAAGAGGTTTGATCCTGCCATGATGACGTAAGTAAAGAATGTGTGCTTAATTTTCATGAAGTGCACGTACTCGTAATAGTCAGCTACTTAAGCCTAATGAGACTGTTCTCCCGCAGTAGATAAATAAAGCCTCAGTTATCCACAGTTTACTGATAAAAATTCGCAAGTATTCAAGTACAATTTGCATTAATTTATTTTGAGAAACAAAAAAGGTGTAGTTACACTGGCCATTGAGGTACAGATACGTTAAATTTGTTAAAGAAAACAAGAACTAAAAAGAATAAACGCTGTGCAAAACAAACTTATTAAAATATTATTTAAATTCGATAACTGAATGAACACTCAAACCAAATCATTAGATTTGAAATGTAAAACAACTCTGGGATTAACACAATATACGAAAATTTGTTTTCGACTGAATTTATAATAACATTCAATTAATTTATTAATTTTATTTATTTTTAACTTGTGGAGAGTCCCCTTGCCCACTCCCAAAAGTCTGTTTTTAGTCGCTTATACGCAAATCAACATCAGTTCACGTTTAAACTTTGGACTTCTCGAGAAATGTCTCTGAGGAAAAAATGTCTCTACCTAAGTGTGAGGGGGTAAAGGTTATAGTGATGGGGAGCACTTGACACTCTTCTAAAAATTTTGATGCTATAACAAGAAGATAAAATCAAATTAAAATAAAGTAAATCCAAAAAAAATAATCTGATACACATAAAACTTAAAACATCACCACTTACCTTCTCTAGCGTTGGTCAATTTTGCAATATTCGCCATATCGTTCAAATTGTCCAGTAGCATTCATTACGTTTTGGTGAAAATCACGTTTTATTTCAACGTTTTTATAGACGTAGTATAGTCTAGTGGGAGTAAGCATGAATAGATCACTAACCATCTTAGCTACCGTGTTCCTAAGTAAAAAAAAGGGCAAAAACATCCTTAAGCTACAGTTAAGTTACACGTGAACTGAATGCTACACCGAGACTGTGGCATACAAAACATTGAAGGAAGAGCTTGTTCGTTTCCCCTTTCTGCTTTGACCACGTTGTTCACTCGAGACCTAACTCAAACACCAGTTGATTTCGTTTCTGTTTTCTAATTATTGGTTTCCAATATAGCTGTGACTGAAAAAAAAACTGATGATTATCGTACTAAATTGTAATTTTTGTTCTAATTTAGGAAACATTGTAGCAAGACTAAAACATTACGTTTGCCCGTTCTTGGAAACATGCTTGTTGCTCAAGGACTAATGCACACATTGTCCAGTGACAAAGCAAGAAAGTACCATTTGTCTATAATTGTTGGTAACGATGTAAAAGAGAAAATTGAATCAGCAGATTCTGAGAAATTTTGGATATATGGTAAGTCCATCACTTGGGATGGTAAATTGGAAGGGTCGATTGACAGTAATAGTTGAGATAATTATCTTTTATTTCGTGCTTATGAGTTTAATTGCATCCCAAATAATCTTTACTTTGTTTATCTTTTTTTTTAATATTGGCCCAATTTTAGGTTTTGTAGAAATTATAGAATGCATTTTCTGGGATAGGCTACATTTTAAATTTTCGGGTTGAAAACCTGTCGGAATAACTATTTCAGGTTAGCCTACAGTTATACCAGGGGAGCCCTATAGGAAAGATTTGTTGCTAAGGTCACGACCTAATATTTGTTAGATTAGCTTGACACTTATGGGTTGCTCTATTCTTCGGCACTTTTATGGTTTCATTCACATGTGCA
>JAHWFP010037914.1:0-12152 GCA_023313725.1 Lithobius niger
AGTAAATTTCCCTCCACCAGCTGGAAAGGAGTTCCGTGCTTAAACATATGAATTGCCGATTTCATAAAAGCATTCGTGGTATGATAGTCGAAAAGACGACCGTTAAACAGGCGTAACTTAATTATAGGTATATTTGTTGGTATTTTCCTCATGTTCTTAGCGATTAAGAGGAGTACTCATACAAACACGCTGCTGTGAAAATGGTTTTGCAAAATGAGGGTTATGCTCTAGATACCAGCATGCATAGGTACAAGTGGGCAAAACCAACGACCGCAGTGCATATATAGCACCATAGTGCCAACGACCAACGACCGTAGTGTTATATTTAGCATTATAATATTGAAGGTACACGCGGCATGACTTATAACCTTCCGCCTGCCATATCACTTTTACCATAGCCAAGGTCAACTGAGACAGCAGCTTCGTTCCTCGCAGCAAAGAACGGAACTACTGTCTCAGTTGGCATTGCCATAGATTAGAAAGTTAACTTTCTAATCTATGGCATTGCGCATAATAGACAAGCCAGCGTGAACGCATTAATTGTTTCGTCAGAAACCGGAATGATTCTTGTATTTTAAAATGACAATTTATAATTTTCTAGACTAGTGTGTTATAATTTTGCTTCGGCGATCTATTGGAATAATTAATTTTAATTTTTACTGCATTAGTCTTTTAGATTTTTGATCTCATAGTAATTATTAGCAAACGATTAAAATTAGTACTGCGCACACACAGATAAAAGTTCAAGGTCACTGTAGGATCATATAGGAACGGGACGTTCTTAAATATAGTTAACAATATTTAACAGAAAATCTCCTAGACGCCACATTTTAAAACGGTTTTTTAGCAAGGGAAAGACTAACGGTAAGTAAACGGTATAAGTAAATAGACCTTTGGGGCCGTACTTAATGTGGTAAATCGAGAAAAAGGGGCGCCGGAATTGTATCGACACGGAGTTACGTTAACTCCGGATTTTTTTTTCATTTCTGACCCCTGTGTTGGACCTGGAATTACAGTAACTCCGGATTCGTGATTTACTTTAAAAGTGTCTGGAATAATCCGGAATTGTGGTAACACGGATTTACCGTAACTCCTGATTTTGTTGATGATTAAATAACGTCCCTGCCTTGCTCGTGCTACTGCGCTCGCTGCAGCTGTACATATAACATCAGAAACCGTGTTACTACAAATCCGTGTTAGTATACAATTCCGGATAGTTTCAGACACTTTTAAAGCAAATTGCGAATACGGAGTTATTGTAATTCCGGGTCCAACACAGGGATCGGAATTTTAAACAATTACACGTTACAATTCCACGCCCCCGACAAAAATGGCGCTGGGAGGTATATCTCTTTAATAATTAATTTATAACGTGTAAGTGATCTATAAGCCCATTACAAATCCCCGATTCATTTTCTTTTGTTCTGTGATTATGCAGGAAGATAACGCTTAGAACATATCATTTGTCTCATAAACTGCATGTTGGACTGAGGGCTTACACGCTTGGACGAGATCAATAATTTTTACGGGTTAGGCACATGTCCTTTAGCTCAGTCCCATCAACTGGATCATCAGCCCGTTACAACGCTCTGTGTACGTATGCCCAAGACAAAACCAATCTCCTTTAATAGCAAACTAATAGTAATTCGTGCTTTTTCAACAACTGCTATACGTTAAAGGGGAATATGGGACGCTCTCCCCCCCCCCCCCCACTCCATACCATATGATGAGCTGGTCCATTGTCTTGTCTGACCAGACTCTCTGGTAAAGCAAGATGTGCAGAACACCCCCTGTACTAAGTCCCAAGGCAAAACGTAAAAAATTACTCAAATCGGGTGCGAGTTTAACATACAAGGTGGGAGAAAGTGCCTTGATAAGGAATGCGGTTCACGCAGTGCCCCTAGTCGTCCTGTACTTTCTTTGAGATATAGAGCAGTGACATCGCACAAGTATGGGTTTTGGAGGGCATAACTACAAGGTGCACTACATAAAAATGGAGGGAAAACCAACGGAAGAGCGGATTTCTTAGGCTTAAAATAACGTTGTTTTCTCCAACAACAAAAATCGCGCGTTTTAGGTCTGAGAACTCACTCTTAACAGCATCGGCTACATTATGACGCCCTTCTGTTTTTCTCGGCAGTGCCCCTTGCAGCTAACCCATTAAGGCTCAAGCATAGAGTTATATACTACGTCGTGTCACTGCTCTATAGTGGATTGCAAGAAGATAGTAGGCCAAATACATGGCAACAAGATAGAAACAACGACGTTTCTGAAGTGAACACCTTACGTCATCAGGTTTCCCACCGCTTTAAACTTTTATGTAGACAATTGAGTCATTTAAAAAAAAAGTGTAAGCACACGTAAGCGAGTCTGTAGTCAAGTATATAATTAACGAGTGGAAGCGAGACAAATAAAGAGCGGACCGCATGCATGCCCGCCATCTTGGACCGCCATCTTGGACCGCAGGCACCAACCCATTAATATGCTTGGAAGTGCGTAAAGCCGAATCACATCCAAATGCCAGACCACCTAACGAAATCGCTTTCATTCGATGGCGACAGACTGGAAAACGTGCTACGAACGAGAGTTTACATGGCCAACAGGAATAATGCGCTTCGCACCCATCACGTTCAAGTCGTCATGTAAACGTACTGATTATCCACTTACGATCTCCAGTCTGCTTGTGGGGCACGTCCATCTCCCCACCTCTCCCCAGGTAACAGGTATGAAAGCACCCAAAGTGCAAGAGTTATAGTTACCCACTGAAATACCGGGTCAATTAATCTAAAATGGACGCAACCCATTGCTCTAATATAATTAAAATGGCTAGATAAAGAGCAGCCATTATTAAAAGGAGCCTTACAGCTGGAGATCGTAAGAACTTGTTTTGGGCTTGAAAGTTCGAAACGGAATGCCAGTACAGGTCGTTACAGCTCCTTCCTTAATATTTTCAAAGTGTGTATGTCAGTGCAGTCTGTCAATGCAGAAACAATTTTTAACAAAATGTGTCAGACTTATATAATTTTTTTTAAAACTTGTAATTATGAGGGGTGTTATCACTGGTCTTGCTGGCCCTTCCTCATCGAGTTGCGAATTTTTTCTCTTTGTGACGAAGTATTATTATTATTATTATTTAGTGCTGGGCGGTATCGGAAATTTTCGGTATGGTACAGTATCGGTAAAAAAAATATTCGGTATTTTCGTTATTCCGGTATCGGTATCCGCCTACTTGGGTAGTTGAAGCATACCCTCTCGCCAAACTGCTACTAAATGATACAGGGCATACCATGCTGTTTTCCGGTCTGATTTCAACATCAGTGCACCTCTGCTGCTACTCCGCCACTTGGATTGGAATCGGTCTCGGAGATCGTGTTACAGTTTAATCGTTGCTCGGAATAAACACCTCTTAAAACGAAGCATAAAATCTAGGAATCGACTGAATCTACTTTTACCAAATCCAGATAATTTACAAGATTCGCTGAATCAGATCCGGATCCTAATCGAATCCAAAAAAAAAAAAAAAAAAAACATTTGGATAGATGTTTATGTTTTGTACAGACTAACTGTTCACTCTACCTGAATGATTGAGTCAACTTTAAAGACTGAGTAAATATTTTGCAAATTGGTTATTGGTTTTCCCCCTGAAACTTCTGAACAGTTTATGCTACCAATTTGAATTTAGCTCCATTGGAAAGCTGGTAAAAAAAAACGCTTCGAATGGTATATTGGAATGTCCAAATCGGCAAAAAATTGGTGAAGTTATTAAAAAATCAGCTAGACACTAAAAATGTACGGTATTTCGGTATTATGCAAATACCGATTACGGTTTCGCTAATTAAAAAATACCGATAACCGCGGTAAAAATACCGATACCGCCCAACATTATTATTATTATTATTATTATTATTATTGTTAGTATTATTAATGCCAACGTAAATTATGATAATTCTGGTGATATTGATAGTACACTTATTTTCTTGACGACTCTGCTCAAATTTCGACAGGTTTCGATACAGTGAGATCATGTGTAGTGTATCACATGACCTACACATTGCGCCATAAATCATCGTTAACAAAATTTGAGAATGCTGTTTTGGCAAACCATCCATCTGCATGCATTTTGATTACGGGTTTAGTACCGCAACCTGGGTCAAAGAGGACTCCAAAGAGGTTTCCTGCTACACACCTGCTACATTGTATAATGAACTGCTGAAAATATTTTGTAACCGAAACAACTTCACATTTGCTAACATATGGAATGAAATTTTAACGAAGAATTGTCCTTTTGGCAGTGTTCATGTCCCAGCATTGATTCGGAAAACTAAACACAATTAATGGGATTGTCGCTGTTAAATAAACGTCAAGCACTGAGCCCCAAGTGTATAGTGTCCGTAGCCTATCTTGAGTCCGCCCCACAATGGACACAAATTATCGATTGTATGTTTTCAACAGCAGAGTGCTTTGTTGATATCCAAAATAGTTACTAAAACAATGGCGGCCGTCGATTAAAGCCGCTCCCTCCAGGAAGACATAGCCGCTCATAAAATATCTGCAGGATTCAAGATACGCTGCGCACACTTTAATCTTGTAAATGTTGAAACGTTGTCAGCTGGGCCCACCTGCCCTGCTTTGTTTTCTTCCTTTTTTAGTCCCAATTCCTTAAACTGTTGTCTTTCTAATACTAGAAGCATGAAATGTAAAATGGCGGAAATTCGGCTCCTGCTTGCTATGGAGGCCTACCACATGGTTCTAGTTGTTGAAACTTGCTTGCATGGCTCTGTTACTGATTCGACGTTGGTACATTAAATTATGTACCTTATCAGGTCCTTCGACGGGACCATGGCTCACTTGCGGGCGGTATTGCACTTTTCTTAAACAAGAAATATATTTTCAACTTAATTACTATACGTCTGGTGTTGTAGAGGCACCTAGTTTTGACCTGGGGCCAGATATCGCTAGAGTCACTTTGAGTTACATCCCCCCCCCAAAAAAAAAAAACGATGTTGAAGTTGTTAATAGAGTAGCGGCAAGTGACGTCATATTGACTACAAGAAAGATAGCTGCAAGGGGCACTAGATTGAAATTGAGGGTTAAACAACGGCACTTCTAGTCAAGGCAGTGCTTTGAGAGCAGGAAAATCCGTTGTTTTCTCCAATCCCTTATGCTGCGAGGTTGTAATCGGAAAATAAAGATTCCACTTGCTGAAAAATATCAGCAACTGCCAACAAAACGACAAAAATCGCGCGTTATAGCCCTAAGAAGTCCACTCTTAACAGCATTATTTTCAGTAAGACGGCCCTTCTTTTCCCCCATCAGTGCACCTTGTAGCTAACCCAGTAACTGGCTCCACCATAGAGTTATATACAATAATACTACGTCATGTCACTGCCCTATAGCATTCGCGACTTCGTTAAATTCACTATGTCACCAAATCTACCAAACGTTATTGTGGGTAACTTATATGTCTCGTATCGAGTGGAAAGATGCAAGATTGTAACGTTGCTCCTCGAAGTCACTTCTTTGATACGTTGGGCCTTAAACAACTTGTTCGTAAACCTACTCGTGGTGATCATAATTTCTTGATCTAGTTCTTGTCGATAATGACCGTCTTATTTATGACGTTGATGTTTTAAAACATTTTGGTAACGGCGACCACAGTACCGTAAATGTCTCCATTGCCTGTGATGTTTCTTTTTCTTCATGGCGGGTAAAAAAAAGGTTGTTACCCTTACGCTTTACGTAACCATCTGAATGTTATTGACTGGTCTGCTGAGCTAGACAGCATCTGTGACATTGCAACTTTGTGAATCACTTTTCACCACCGTCATGTTGTGGCTGTTAGCCTTTGTACCTTTACTAAAAGTTTGGCTCTGATAAAGTCACGTGCCCAAAGTCCATTCGGAAGTTGATCAACAAAAAGAAAAAGCTGTGGAAGAAATACTAGAACTCATGGGACCAAGCTACAAAACTGTATATATCTATTCTGCAGTAAAAATGTGACGACTGAAATTTCTAAATTCTAGACCACTTGTGACCTTAAAGTTATTATTAAATATTTTGGTTCTGTTTCGTCGCATTAATCGTAAAACTAATGTGTCCCGTGATATATCTCCTCTTCATTCTTTTAACAGTTTGCTGACTGACGATTATGATAAGGCTGATCTACTTAATTAAGTTTTTTCTCATGATTCCATTGTGGACAAGGTCGTATACCCGCATTTCCTTTGCAGGATACCACTTCTTTTAGTACAGTTCAATCCTCGACGAATACGATTGTTGCTGTTCTTTCGTCTTTTAAGAACAGTCGTGCTTTAGGTCCAGATAGGTTCGCTACAGCTTTTTTATAAAGAATTTATACAAGAGCTATGTTTGCTGCTCGCTGTTAACTTGGCGAAATTCCTTAAATTAGGCAAACTTCCTACGTGTTGAAAACAATCCATCATTACTCCCATCTACAAAAACGGAAGCGCAACCGATCCTCGTAATTACAGACCTATCTCTCTGACATGTGCACCTTGCAGACTCCTGGAGCGCATCAATCGTGTTCAACTATTAGAATATCTTAAGGATAGTGAGCTTTTGCTTTTTTTGGCTGGCAAATCTTCCACGCTGCAACTCTTATATTGTCTTGACAATTGGACTATATTTTTAGAAGTGAATGTACCTGCTGATGTTACATTAATGGATTACACTAAAGCATTCGACTCCGTTTCCCATGTTAAACTTTGTGGCAAATTGGCCTGCTATGAAATTAATGGCAAGGTTCTTGTATGGATATCCGACTTTATATCAAATAGATCTCAACGTATCCACATAAAGTCTGTCGTCCTTCAGGGGGTCGATTATTGGTCCTTTACTGTTCCTGTTGTTTGTTGGTGATCACCAAGTCGAGGATCCCAATACAATTACGCCTAAATTCACTGATGACGTTAAGTTATACCAGCATATTGTAATTGAAAATGATTATTTTTGGAACTTTCCTCTGCTTTGAGGTATACAATTTGTAGGTCACACGACTGGTATTTACCCCCTTGCTCCACCCAAATGTGGCGTGTTCCAAATTGGATCCAAAAATGACCACTTAAATTACTATTTGGCAGGTGAACCCTTAAATCATATGCATGAAGTCAAAGATCCTGGTTTCTGGTTCACATGTGATCTCAAGAATGCCTCCCACTGCAACCGCTTTGTAAAAACTGCTAGACAAAGAGCAGCCATGATTAAACGATGCTTCACCTGTAATGATCGGAAGATTTTGTTTTGTGCTTTTTCCATTTATGTCATATCTATTCTGGAATATGCGAGTCCCTTTTGGTCCCCACACCTAATTAGGGACATTGACTATGTCGAGTCGGGTCAGAGATCGCTCACTAAGTGTCCGTTGGTTTTTAGGGATAAACCGTTTGGGGACGTTTAATGCCGGGCTTTGAAGGTTGACTCACTGGAACTGCATAGGCTTAAATCTGACCTCCGGCTAACTTACTCTCTTTTTTAAGCAAAATCTTTGCAGTGTTGAGTACAGCCGTTTCTTCTTCATCAATTGTGATTGTAGGACCAAGAGGCATCCCTTTAAACTAACTGTACAAACTAACGTGCGCTATTGTCAAGTTTTTCTTCTCGCATCGTGTTGTTAAAGTGTGGAATGAACTGCCCACAGAGGTGGTGACTTCTCCGTCATTAGTATGTTTTCAATCCAGACTCGCAAAATTTGAGTTAACAAGGTATGTCGGGTGGGCTTAGCTAGATTTACTTTTGTGTTTTATGGTTTTTTCCCCCCTGCTTTTTAACTGTTCTTTAACTTCTCCTTGGGCAGGTGTTAATGGTCAACCAAGACCCTTCTGTTACTTGGCGTTTTTATATGATACTTTTGATGCTTGTCTAGCACTTTTTGCTCTTCGACAAGTTAAAATTTTTTAACTAGTCGTTTCTTGCTAGCTAAAATATTTATACAATTTTTAGAAATTTTCCAGTCGTATAAGAAGGTCACTGTAATCTACGCAGACACATGTAAAAAATCGTGCTAGTGACACCTTTGTTGAAATTGTATTCCGGTGTTTTATCGTAATCAAATCAACACTTGAAAACACCCTTCCACAATCTGCTTTCGATAACGGTCTGCTTAAAATATTATCAGAACATGTGGCGACGAAGAGCCTTCCCATCGACCTCGAAATTCAGATTTGAGGGCTGGCTGTATGGAACGCAAATCAAAAATTCTTTATTCTCAAAAAGTATTAGAAGAGTGTTAGATTTCATACAAGGGCTAAATAAAGTGCTAGCTCCTCGTCGGGTATTATTGTGTGCGCAGCGTATCTTAATTCCTGCACGTATTTTATGAGCGGCTACGTCTTCCTGGAGGGAGCGGCTTTAATCGACGGCCGCCATTATATTTGTAACCATCTTGGATATCAACAAGGCACTCTGCTACCAAAAACATACAATCGATTATCTGTGTTCGTTCTGGGGCGAAATCAAGGTAGGCCGGACACTATAAAAACGGCTTACTTTGAATGCCCCCACAATGCAGGTTTCTTAGTTACCTTTCAAACATATCACTTGCAGATGAAGATAGGCAGTGATGGAGCATGTAATTTTGCTCGTAAAGGGAAGAAATTATTCCTACTGACGCGACTATTTCAGCGGAACAGTTTTTTGAGAAAATTTTCACAATAGGGCTCGAACTACTAAAAAAACAACAACAAAAAAACAAGTGTGTGTATCTGATAATAACACTGCGCGTGTTCTGTTAAGCTTGCCAGTGTCAAAGGCAGTAACAAGTTGTTGTGAAAGGGTGTTTTGAAGTGTTCATTTGCTCATGACAAAACAGTGGAAATAGAATTTCAACAACGGTGTCAATGGTGTCATTAGCATGGTTTTTGTTAAGTAGCCTATAGAGCAGCGTCATGTGACGTCATATTGGCTACGATACACCATTTGGAGGTAATAGCTACAAGGTGCACTAGATTAAAATGTGGCGGAAAAAACGGTACTTCTAGTCAAGACATTGCTTTGAGAGTGGATTTCTCAGGCTTAAAAGAACGTTGTTTTCTCCAACAACAAAAATCGCGCGTTATAGGCTTAAGAAATCCAGTCTAATAGCATTGCCTTCAGTAAGACGACCTTCTTTTCGCCCTCCAGTGCTCCTTGCAGCTAACCCAGTTACTGGCTCCACCATAGAGTTATACACAATAATACTACGTCGTGTCACTGCCCTATAGTTGAAAATGTTGCTGTGCCCGTTACAGCAATTTTATGATCCGTCTATATTGTGGACAATTCCTGTGACAATATTTAGTAACCCTGCAGCAGTAAAAAGTATGTGTCTTTGTAATTACGCCCTCGTACGACTGGTAAACCTTTAAAATATTATAAATATTTCAGCTTGCAAACGGCTGTTTTAAAAATATTAACTTGTGTTAAAGAGGTTTCCCAGCAACCTGGAAAACCTGGAAAACTCAGAAAATTTAAACTGCCTTAGAAACACTGGGAGAACTCGGAGAATTCTCTGATTTTTCACAAAAAAAACCTGAAAAACTCAGGGAACAAATTAAGATTTTAAATAATGTATTTCCCATCTTCAGCCTTCTTAACGCTTCAGCCTCAGCCTTTCAGGCTCAGCGCTTCAGCCTTTTTAACACAAAACTGGTATATGTGTGAAAAATGTTTACGGTAAATGGCCTGGAAAATGACTTCATCTACTCTGGAAAACCTGGAAAACTCAGGGAAAATGATTTCAGTATTTAGGTGCGAACCCTGTTAAGAATGCACTGAAACTTTCACACATGATTTAGAAAATACATACAATTATGATTAAGATTCATTGCATTAATGTTTTTGTACTTTGTTAAATAAATACGGATGCAAACCTATTTACGTTTCCTTTTCGACTAAATGTCAGACTGTCTGAGAAGGGAATAGAATCCACGACCTTTGCAACCAAAGGCCGGAGTCCTATCGCTAAGACGTATGACATGGCCTTGTACGTCTTGGCCATGCCAGTATGGCTGAGCGGTGGGACTCTGCCTAGTTTGGTTTCAAAGGTTGTGGGTTCGATTCCACTCTCAGGCAGTCTGACATTTAAGACCCAAAGACAACGTAAATAGGGTTGAACCCGTATTTATTTAACACTTATCGAGCCCATTTGGCTTTCTTTGTTGTTTATTTGTACTTTATTGGTTGAGCAAAGCGAGGTTATAACGGCGGATTTATGCAACGAGATTTTCTCTCTCAGTAAACGCTACTTGCTATATATAGCGAACCGTTATTTATTTTCGATTAGGTTCCAGTTTCTACTAAATAAGTGCGGCGATACATAAAAAATAAATGTATCTAGACACACGCTAGTGTGTCGCTCCAAGTTAGGCAACAAACATCACAACAAACATCACATCAATTCAATTGTTGAGGTTGTAAACCATTGTAGCGCGACGCCATAGCGTCAGTGCCTTATATCTTGAAGCATAGTTGGGCACATTTCAAGTAATTGGGGAAAAATAATAATGCGATACAAAAGCTTAAATTGTGTTGAAATCGAGAGCAATAACCCACCTGACAAAAACTAACTCGTTTTTGAATGCCATCTATGCTGCTTTCAATCCAAAATCTGCCCCTCAATAACGTTGAAAATGTGTTACTACCTAGCTAGCTAGAGTCCGCTCATCCCCATGTTAAATCCCATAGGGTGATTATTCATCGATTATTATTATTCATCGATTATTCATCGATAGCTGGAAACTGGACGAATGGGTGCAGTACAATACGAACTGCGTACCTTTCATGGTTTGGAGCCTGGGGAAGTAACAGGGATGGCGTGGGAGGGCGCGTAAGTACGAAAATATTCTTATAACCATTGTTAGTATTGTCGGCATCGTCTCTCATTGGACGGCCAAAGTTCCAACAATGAGAACGTGTGCCTAGGCACACACTAGTGCATCACGATAAATTTAAACAACGTTACAAAGAAATTGTATTCACGTCCAATTCACGAAAAATAAACTAAGTGTAAAAACAAAGCAACATAAACAAAGCCAAAAACTGGTAAGGAGGCCACCAAGTTGAAAGTGGTTCGGTCCTTCAAAAGAGTGATATCAACACACCAAAACTAACTAAATACAACAAATTACAACAAAATTAAAACCAAACCAAAAACCAATAAAGAGGTGACTAAGTTGAGAATGGTTCGGCATATAGGCAAAAGGCAAAAGGCAAATTGTTGAAAACCAATTTCTTGTTGACGTGGCGCTTTATTACTCATCTGCACGGTAGTGGAGTTGAGTCTATACACAATTTTAAAAAAAGGAGTGATATCATATCAAAAGCCAGAACTGGCAAAAGGGGTCTTCAAGTTCCGAATGAGTCGGCCCTTCAAAGGAGTGATATCAACACACCAAAATATTCGCCAACTTAATCGCACCGAATAATACTTTGGACGTTAAATGAAAACTTGAACATTGCTACCGAAAGTAGCAATGTTCTAGTTTTCATTTAACCTTCGATTTATTAGGCGGTGCGATTAACTTGGCGAATGTTTTGGTGTGTTGATATCACTCCTTTGAAGGGCCGAACCATTCGGAACTTGGCGACCCCTTCTACCAGTTCCGGTTTTTGATATGCTTACTATAACAACAAGGATAAAGGACAAAGTGACACAGTAATTTTAAACATTGTTGCAACACTGTTGTTATTTCTCTCTATTTCCAAAATTTACTGTTCCCGCACAAAGAACGTCTTCTGGCTGTGATGTGACGACGGTAGAATAAATAGCTTCTCGCAGCGAGAATTCAAAATCCAACATGGTGTCCATTTCGGGGTTGTCGAATCGAAAACAAACCATCGAATGCTGGTATTCAGAAATCAGTTCGCTGTCTTGTATACTGCAGTAAAAATTAACCAAGTAAAAGGTAGTGAGTGAGAAAATTGTCGTTGAATAAACCCACCCTTACGACCAAATAATTATATTCTTAATGACGGGTCAACGCAAAGTCTGAATCAAAGGCTTATTGTGCGCGCGGCGTATCTTGAGTCTTGGAAGTATTTTATGAGCGGCTACGTCTTCCTGGCGGGAGCGGCTTTAATCGACGGCCGCCATTGTTTTTGTAACCATTCTGGATACCAACAAGGCGCTCTGCTACCAAAAACGTACAATCGATTAT
>JAHWFP010037925.1:0-12748 GCA_023313725.1 Lithobius niger
ATTCGGTGCGATTAAGTTGGCAAATGTTTTGGTGTGTTGATATCACTCCTTTGAAGGGCCGAACCATTCGGAACTTGGCGGCCCCTTTTACCAGTTTTGGTTTTTGATATGATTTCACTCCTTTTATTAAAATTGTGTATTGGCTCAACTCCACTACTGTGCAGATGTGTACTATAAAGTGCCACGTCAACAAGAAATTGGTTTTCAACAATTTGCTACTACCTTTTGCCTATAGGCTGAACCATTCTCAACTTTGTCACCTCTTTATGGGTTTTTGGTTTGGTTTTAATTTTGTTGTAATTCGTATTACAATATTTAGTTAGTTTTGGTGTGTTGATATCACTCGTTGGAAGGGCCGAACCACTCTCAACTTAGTGGCCTCTTTACCAGTTTTTGGCTTTATTTATTTTGCTTTGTTTTTACTGTTGGTTTATTTTTCGTGAATTGGACGTGAATACAATTTCTTTGCAACGTTGTTTAGATTTATCGTGATGCACTAGTGTGTGTCTAGGCACGTACGTCATTATCCACGTTCTCATTGTCCGAACTTTGGCCGTCCAATGAGAGACGATGCCGACAATACTAACAATGGTTATAACAATATTTTCGTACTTACGCGCCCTCCCACGCCATCCCTGTTACGACCCCAGCCTCCAAACCATAAAAGGTATGTAGTTCGTATTGTACTGCACCCATTCGTCCAACTTCATAGCTGGATGCCTCCCCGTTATCTTGGTATCGATGATTAATCATCCTGTGGGATTTAACATGGGAATGAGAGAATGAGCTAGCTAGCTAGCTAGTTAACACATTTTCAACGTTATTGAGGGTCAGATTTTGCATTGAAAGCAGCTTACCTGGCATTCCTACACGACTTAATATTTGTCAGGTGGGTCATTGCTCTCAATTTTAACGCAATTTAAGCTTTTGTACCGCATTATTATTTTTCCCCAAGTACCTGAAATGTGCCCAACTATGCTTAAGATAGAAGACACTGACGCTATGGCGCCGCGCTACAATGGTTTACAACCTCGACAATTGAACTGGTGTGATGTTTGTTGTGATGATTGTTGCCTAACTTGGGGCGACACACTGGCGCGTGTCTAGACAACGTCGCAAAGAAATTGTATTCACGTCCAATTCACAAAAAAATAAACCAATTGTAAAAACAAAGCAAAAAATAAAATAAAAAAAAAACCGGGAAAGAGGCTACCAAGTTGAGAGTGGTTCGGTCCTTCAAAGGAGTGATATCAACACACCAAAACTAGATAAAACATATTACAACAAATTTAAAACCAAACCAAAACCTATAAAGAGGTGACTAAGTTGAGAATGGTTCGGCCTATAGGCAAAAGGTAGTAGCAAATTGTTGAAAACCAATTTCTTGTTGACGTTGCACTTTATTACACGTCTGCACGGTATTGGAGTTGAGTTTAATACACAATTAAAAAAAAAGGAGTGATATCATATCAAAAACCAAAACTGGTAAAAGGGGCCGCCAAGTTCTGAATGGATCGGCCCTTCAAAGGAGTAATATCAACACACCAAAACATTCGCCAAGTTAATCGCACCGCTTAATAGTTCGAAGGTTAAATGTAAACCGAAGGTTACCGAAAGTAGCAATGTTCTAGCTTTTATTTAACCTTCGAACTATTAAGTGGTGCGATTAACTTGATGAATGTTTTGGTGTGTTGATATCACTCCTTTGAAGGGCCGAATCATTCGGAACTTGGCGGCCCCTTTTACCGGTTTGGGTTTTGATACGTAAAAATAATAAAGCGGTACAAAACCTTAAATTGTTTTGAAATTAAGAGCAATGACCCGCCTGACAAAAATTAACTCGTGTAGGAATGCCAGCTAAGCTGCTTTCAATGCAAAATCTGACCCCCAATAACGTTGAAAATGTGTAACTAGCTAGCTAGTAATTAGCTAATTCTAGTCCGCTCATCCCCCTGTTAATTTCCATAGGGTGATTATTCATCGATACCGAGATAACGAGAAGGCTTCCAGCTATGAAATTGGACGAATGGCTGCAGTACGATATGAACTGCGTATCTTTTATGGTTTGGAGCCTAAGGGTGTAACGAGGATGGCGTGGAATGGTGCGTAAGTACGAAAATATTGTTATAACCATTGTTAGTATTGTTGGCATCGTCTCTCATTGGACGGCCAAAGTTCGGACAATGGCAACGTGTATACTGACGTGCGTGCCTAGACACACACTAGTGTAGCACGATAAATCTAAACAACGTTTCCAAATAAATTGTGTTCACGCCCAATTCATGAAAAATAAACCAACTGTAAAACAAAGCAAAATAAACAAAGCCAAAAACTGGAAAAGAGGTCACCAAGTTGAGAGTTGTTCGGCCCTTCAAAGGAGTGATATCAGCACACCAAAACTAACGAACTAAAACAAATTACAACAAAACAAAAACCAAACTAAAAACCTGTAAAGAGGTGACTAAGCTGAGAATGGTTCGGCCTCTAAGGAAAAGTGTTGAAAACCAATTTCTTGTTGATGTGCCATTTTATTACACATCTGCACGGTAGTGGAGTTGAGTCTAATACAAATTTTTTTTAAAACGGACTGATATCATATCAAAAACCAAAACTGGTAAAAGGGGCCACCAAGTTCCAAATGGTTCGGCCCTTCAAAGGACTGATTTCAACACATCAACAACACATTCACCAACTTAATCGCACCGAATAATACTTTGGACGTTAAATGAAAACTTGAACATTGCTACCGAAAGTAGCAATGTTCAAGTTTTCATTTAACCTTCGAACTATTAAGCGGTGCGATTAACTTAGAGAATGTTTTGGTGTGTTGATATCACTCCTTTAAGGGCCGAACCATTCGGAACTTGGCGGCCCCTTTTACCAGTTTTGGTTTTTGATATGATTAGACAATTAACCCATTAGACGATTTTCCATTTAGACTTTCGTCCGACGCCCTATACAGGGTTGTTATTATTAGTGGACTTGGAATACTCGGAGACATTTCATGCATCACACAATGATTTCCTATTAGCGCCGAAGAATATGAAAATCAAAAAGCCTATAATTTCTCCTTTCAACCATCGGGCAATCGAAGACTTGCAGTTAATGTACAGCAAAAGCCTAAAGCTAACCACTGAACCTCTCCCAAAGACAAAGTACGATTTGCACTGTATGAATTTGAAATACTACATTCTCAAGAAAATACACAGAGCGATCAGCTTTAAGCAAGCACCATGGCTGAAACCTTACATCGTGTTTAATAAAGCGAAACAGCAAGCAGCTACTAACGATTTTGACAAAAATCTCTACAAATTGATAAATAACAGCATTTTCAGCAAGACTATCGAAAACAAACGTAAACGATCGAACTTCTTGATAGCAACGACGAAAGAAAAAGCCATCAAGTACGCATCTCACCCCGGCACCACAAGTTTCACGTCTCTTAGCGAGAATTTAGTAATTTTTACAAAGAAGCAAACATCATCTTGAACAAGCCCATCATGGTTGGGTTTAGTGTTTTGGAATTGTCAAAGTTATTAGTTTAACGGTTTCAGTACGACCACATGATGAAAAAGTACGGACCGGAGAGATGTAAACTGCTAATAAGGATAGTTTGTGTTATTCGATAGAAATGGACAATGTTTACAGAGATATGGAAGAAGATGCTTTATTATTCTACACATCGAAATATCCCAAAGCCCATCCAACGTCAGCAAAAAAGTATTGGGGAAGATGAATGACGAGAGCATGGGGTGCCCAATTTCCAAATTTGTAGGTTTAAGTCTAAGCTTTACAGCGTTTTACAATCAGATGTGAAGAACAAGATGGCTTGCAAAGGCAATAAATAAAACAGCACAAGTGCACGAAACGTACAAGAATGTGCTGTGTAATACTTGCTCCACTAGAAATAAATCTGGAAATAGGCTTTTTTCAATCTTCTATACATAGAAACCTCCGAGCATTGGTTCACCCGACTCATCTTTTAAAAGATACATAACTGGGGTGTGCGATATTAATATTTTGGGTTCGATTCGATTTCGATCGATATTGGGAAAGAAAACCTCGATTTCGATTATTAGTCGATTTCGAAATTCAATTTTTTTCTTTTTCGATTAATTTTGATTTTCAACTTGTATCTTTATGGGCTAGCCTTTGAAAAAATTATCAAGTTTCAATTACTTCAATACGTGTGAAGTTGAAGATAAACTTCGAAATGTATATTCTTTTATTAGGCAAAACTACATTTTTGGATTGATACAAATTAAGCAAACAAACTCTCCTCAACCCCCCCCCCCCAAGAAGTTTCACTTTCTTGATATTTCTTGAGGTACCAACGAGTGTTCTTTTCGTTATTACAGTAAACAATTTGTATTAGAAAAACATACGTACATTTAAGTTTAATGTTGTATGTATAGCCTATCACTTTTTTTTTAGCAGCACCTTCCTTAGGTTGTATTTAGTCAAATTAACTTCATACATTGTGAAAGTTTAGCAAATTATTGGGGTCTAAAACGAAATCTTACTGTTATAATTTTATGACATTTTTTAGGGCAATGCCTACAGTATTTCAGCAATGGTTAACATGTACCACACGTAGATGCTACATAAAATGCAGCAAAAGCATAACACAGTGAAACAGTCTTCTGTATTTGTTTCTTGTAAGGGAGGAATGGAAACTCGACTTTCATCCATCTGACAGATCATCTCAAATAGCGTTGCAGTCAGTTAGGCTTAACAAACGAAATTACAAACTCAATTTTGGAAAGTGGAAACTCATTAAAACGAACAGCTACTGTAGTAAACCACCACTGCAAAAATTTTGCAAGGATTGCTCCCACGGCCTAATCTTCGCAGTTTCCTATTATTTTCTAGGTTAGGTTTCTAGTTTCTTACCATACTATTGTAAATAAATGGAAATATAGTTTTTATTTTTTTTAAATCAACATTAATGGGCGACAAATATGAATATGTGCCTAGCTTTGAGGAAATGAAAATACTGCCTTGTCTACCTTACCTTTCGTTTGTTTCCTTTAATTTTTTTTATAGTTAATACCATACTAATGTAATACATGTAAGAAAATTCCATCTTTAATTAAAAAATTTTAACATTAAATGAATCAAAATTAATTCTGTAATCTTTATAAATATTGTAGCAGTTGATTGCAAGATGTTCGTTGCTAACTCCAGCAGCCATATTGCTTGTGAGAGGCCACTTCCGGTTTAGCTTTGGTGAACCAGATCACCCAGATTAGGTTTTTGAATACTACCGGAAGTAAACAATAGTGATCACGGTAGAGTTGAAAGCATGTAAACATTGGAATGTGGAAGCCGCAAAACGTTTTCCAGCATTAAATCATTAAAGTTAACATCTGTATTTACAATTTAGGTATGTTTTAGGTTTCCAACCACCAAAAATGGTTGGTTATAAACGTTTTTCTGTTCATTCTGGACATATTTTTTTGAGCTACAGCCACTGACATGCTCAAGTTATTCTTTACATTTTGTTTAAAATTGTCTATCATTGTTTTTTTTTACGTTTTTGACTAAAGTTAATGTTTTATTTTATACTAATTTTTATTTTAAACTTAATTTAAGTGTATTTTATTGAAAAAAATTCACAAAATCGAAAATAATTCGAAAATCGAATTTTTCGATTTTGATTTGGACTGATTCGATTCGATTTCGACAACGTAATAAAATCGAAATCGAATCGAAAGTTTCGATTTTCGCACAGTCCTATAACTGGATGGTTTTTTTGTACTTTATGGATCGTGACAACATCGTTAGTAAAATTTGCAACTACTATTTTTCGAAAATTTTCTTAACTTTAGAAATCCTGACTTTATTTCTTGCAGCAAATTTGGGTTTTTTCAGCAGTCGTTTAGAACTCGTTCATCTCAGCAACGGTTCGTAATGCCTGGTTACTTCCCTAGGTTTCAGTTTTGTTGTGGAATGACCCATGTCATTGTATTGTGAAACCAACTCGTCGATAATGTGTATCCACTTGTAATTCCCCGGCCTGGTTAATCTTTTCACATTCGAGTTTCCAGCATGTCGCAAATCTTGTTTACTTGCATGTTTGCTGGGGCCAATGGCCAATCTTAGTCTTGTTTGTCTGATCTTACACAGGTAGACATTATCTACGGCTTGTAATTTAGTTTCCGGTTCCTGCATCTAGAACATTCTAGAACTTTCTATTACCCATAATACCCTGGCCATTTCGCGGTTGTCAGGGGTTACCAAAACGTATTTAAGCAAGGGGCCGGCATGGAAAAGAAAGCCCCTGCTAGGTCTCCTAGTTAGGAGTATTTCTGGCTTTCAGGCCTCTAGTAGGCCCAATTTTGGTTAGGCTTTTCCCCCCAACCTAAACAAGCCTCTTCACCCTAAATTAACCCCGAAGTTCCCCAACCCTTTTCCCAGTCTTTTGTTCAGTCTAATTTTGGTTTAGCTCTCCCACATTTTGCTATTTTTCGTCACAGCATGTGTTGAAACGTTCTACCACGCTCTCTTTCTTCTCAGGATATCTAGAGTTGAGTTATGGCACCTAAGTAGTGCTTTGAAATCTTAATTGTTTAACTCACTACCTAAATCAACTTGTAAAATTGTAGGGGGTGTCACTCCTACAAGTATCTTCTTGAAAGCTTCGGTAACTAATCGAGTGTAATAAAATCATTTTTTGACGAAGTATGGAAAAATTCCCATAAAGATGAAATTGGCAGATATGCCCAGAAATACTACCCAAGTAACATACTAAAAGTCTCCTAAAATCCCACTGTAGCTATCACCGCCATTTTGAAAAAATGGCCGCCGCCAGCTACGAAATTGTATATTTTCTCAAATATCTCACAAACTATCACTCTTACCGAAAATTTTATAAGACGTAAATTAAAGATAACAAAAATCTCTACAAGTATGGTCCTTACGATGTTTTCGTTAAACCCAACTACTGGTTTCTTGAAAACGTTATGAAATATGAAAAATGGCCGCTGGCCAGCTACGAAATGGTCTATTTAGTCTATTTAGTTTCATGTGTGGCAACCAATTTTTCCGTTTGGTTTCAGTTAGTACATGGGTAGAGGAGTCTAAAAATCCCGGGTCACAAATTTTCGTGATCCCCAACCCTCCCACGCTAAAATAAAAAAATAAAAAAAACGTTTTTTTTTCTGTAACTCCTTAACCGTCAACAATTCAAAAGCATAATGTGCAGCAAAAACGTTTAGCACACGATTCTGGACAGGAAAAGTGTAAACAAATAAAGGAATATTGGTTTAGCAGGTTACCATTACGTTAGCCCAATAAAGTGTAACCAACACATTGGTATAACAGTTTGATATTACGGAAAGTGCTACCAACACATTGGTCAGGAAAGTAAATATTATGTTAACTCAATAAAGTGACACCAACACATTGGTTTAGCTGGTTACTAGTATGTTGGCCAATAAAGTGCTACCAACGTATTGGTTTAGCAGGTTACCATTATGTTAGCTCAATAAAGTAAAACCAACACGTTGATTTGGCAGGTTGCTCTAACGTTGGCCCAACATAATAGTGTCAGCTATGGAGTGTCCCATTCCAGTGCTACCAACACATTGGTTTTGCTGGTTACTATTATGTTGGCTCAATAAAATGCTACCAACACGTTGGTACAACAGGTTGATATTACGTTGTCCCAATAAAGTGCTTCCTGCACATTGGTTTAGAAGGGTGCTATTACGTTAGCCCAATAAAGTGGTACCAACATATTGGTTTAGTAGGTTACCATTACGTTAGCCCAATAAAGTGTATCCAACACATTGGTATAACAGGTTGGTATTACGTTAGCCCAATAAAGTCTAACCAATACGTTGGTATAACATGTTGATATTATGTTGTCCCAATAAAGTGTTACCAATCCACGGCGGACCAATCAAATAAATACGTTGGCCCATTGAAGAGTTCCAATGTATTGGTGGCTAGTGTAAATACTATGTTGGTCCAATGATAGGATGCAGACATGACGGCTGAGAGATGAAGGTTCAACATTGGACCATTGTTGTTGATGGCAACCCAACATTGCACCAACATTAGTCCAATGTGTATAAGCCAATGCCAACGAGTCGCCAACCTCGCCGATGGTTGGCCATTGTTGGCCTGACCGTCAAATGTTACCTGGGTAAGTTAATGACGCAAGAGCGCAAAACAGGTAAGTTATGGAGTCAGGCCCAATTGAGATAGCTTAAAGCTATTAGGTGTGAAGGATTCAAGGAGCATGCGAGCGAGGCAGCGGCCAATAATTACGATATCGAGCTGAACGCTATCGGGAAGCCCGATATTCTCTTTCCTTGAAGTGTTTCGGTGGCGGTTAATGAAAACCTATTTGTTTCGACGAACGACATCAATGGGCTTCGTTCGTTTGACCAGACACTCTTTTATAAAGGCCATAAACTGTTCCTGTCCACCAGGGTGCTCTGCTGCCGGTGCAGACATGTTCCTCAAGTGAACAGGTATCCACCTTGCATAGTTCGTATGGTCGGTCCAAAGCGTGGAACCAGGGGACGAGCTTAGTCAGGGTGTCGAGGTACATCGGGAAGGATGCCTAACGTAGGCAATGCACATAGACGAGAACCAGCAGCTCTAGTTCGTGAACGACTGAAACTGAGGGCACGCCCTCTTTGATCACACCAGCGTTCAAAGGTTACTTCATCATCAGGATTTCTTGCACAACCACGTTCATATTCTCTTCTATGCAAATCAACTACAGAATAATAGTTAGACGACATAGCAGACCAATTGGCTGCCATCTTGCAACAAATTACATCTCATTACACCTTGCATCACGATAACTACAAAATGTAAGCAGTTGTGATCATATGTGAATGTATGCAAATGTTTGACATCAAAATGTGTGGTTTAAAAGCATTTCATCATTTCAGTCGCCACACTGGGCGCCATCTTGGAGAATGATAATTTTCACGATGCCTCCATATCCAGATTTGTTTGTAATATATTGGTCCTCGTCTGTGCAAAGTTTGATGCTTGTATCACAAAACTCACAATTGAGTTGCTATGCCGCCCCACTAATATGTAAATATGCCTAGTCTATATAAGCTTGTGTAAAGCTCGCAATAAACCACTCGTTATCACAGTCGTCACTTGTTCTGTCTCTTCCCTTTAGGCTAGGGTGAGTTGCCACTTAGGGCAACAAAAGTTAAGCAAAGTTAAATACATGTCAGTTACCTCTCTGTTAACAGGAGTCGTGACATTCGATGTGATATTCGTTTCAGTATTGTTTTCACACTAGTTATGATCGTTATATGTTCGATATTAGCTTTGCAATAGGCGTTAGAGTTAAATTAAAGAATCTTTTCTGATCAGCTTTAAAAATGTAACAATTGCCTTTTTTCTCTCTTTGCCTTTATCGTTGATTTTTGCTTCCTCATGGCCTTGGATTTTGCCCAAAGTTAAACTTTTTTGTATTACCGGTGTAAGGCAGTCTCCGCAAATAACCCTTAAATCGATGATGTGTAAAGAAGCCAGTCTTCAAAACACGATTGGAGAGGCAGTCCGTCTTCAACCATCAAAAATCTGGGAACTTCGAACTTTTTTCTTCACTATGTTTGGCCTATCTCAAAACCCCAGACTGCTTATTCAATGTCTTCGTATAAAACCAGCGGATTCCAATTCTGTTTGGCCCAGATTGCTGAACTTTCCAATGTTAAACTTTCCACTGAAAAACATTTTCACTTTTCCTTTCCTACGAAGAGAAAGGCAACAAAAACCTTCATGTAATAACGCCGTTTACGAAGACGCCGCTACAAACCGAACCCACGAATTGTAAATTTGTGCAAACGTTTTTGGGCATAAAACCACCTGACTTAGTGCTTTGTTAATTAGGATAGAAGGTGCTGCTGATTTCTGGCCTTTCAGTTTTTATTTTTATCATTTGACTACTCTTAATTTTACATTAAGCCTATTCTGCGCTCGCTACGTTTTTTTTTTCCTAACGTGAGCCGTTAAATGATATTTTCACCTATGAAATCTTCCACTTAAAACCATGTTGCTGATAGTTATAAATTTATTAATTAATTGGGATCATTTAGCATCCTTCACTCTTCCAAATGTAATGGCCTGTTTTAATTTTATTTGCTTCAAAAATCTGGTTTCACCTTGCCCTATCTTCTGTAATGCTGCTTTATTTGTATTACTACACACAAATCTCCGAGCTAGTGACTCTCCTTCGAATTGGCGCTAAACAAAGGCGACCAAGACTTTCAGCCAATCAGCTCTCTGGATTTCGGCACTCAACCAATCCGCAGGGCCGTAGCCAGAGTAGCTCCCTCCTGAGTCCACGTTTGGTCCAGTTGTCATCGATAGCATCGTTCAGACACAAAAGCCAAGAGTCACTACGCTCGTCGAGAGGTCGAGGGGTGCGTTAGCACAGCAAAATGCCATGCCAGGCAACGCAGGTTGTAAATAAAACTTAGATTTACTTTGAAAGTATTCTTTTAGGCCACCATTCTAAATTTATAGTTTAAAGTTAAATTGATTGGTTTTCCGTGTATAAGGGACATAGATTTCGGAACCATTGCTTTCTAATCTCCTGATAATTTTAAGAGTTCTATGGGTTCCTTCCTAAAACTCCATTTTTTTTATGTAACTCTTGTGTAAAAAATAATTCAATAAACACTTAGAATTTTCTTGGGTGTAATTATTTGAGTACCCGGTTTTTTACTTAACATTAAGGAAGGCGTTAATCACGCATGCAGAAAATAGGTGCAAAAACTAATTGATTGACTAATTGGGATTGATTAACATTTTATTGTTGACCAAATTGTTTATGCAAATTGGTTGAAAAAGAAATTATTTTTTTGGACTGCATTCTGTGGATGGTGAATTTACACTTGTAGCTATCACTTATGTGAACTCGAGTATTTAAACTGAATTTGTAAAAAATTACTGTAAATACTGTTTATTCTATCTGCCAATGCTTAAATAAACCCCAAATTATTGTTGCATGTTGAATCTTCTTATTGAAACTTTTACCAGCTTAGACTAATTTAACTTCGTTCAAAGATTGCTAATTAAATTCTGCACTGCCGGTAATGTATGCATTCTTTCTGTGGTTCCAAGACTACAATAATTAAATGCCTAGGCTGTGAAATCTCGATCCCTCTCCGGGTTAGTAGAAAAATAGCTATGCTTGAATCTAAAAGTCACACAATAGTCACCAATAATTTGAGTATGTAACCACACCTGTTAACACCAGGAGTAGATATCTGTTAAGCACCACCCATCTTAGCAAACGCCGCTACAGATGTTTAGCGTACCATAACTCAGACAGCACCCGTCTTGCTTTGCCTGACCACTGGACGCATGCTGTTGCTTAGCACTTTGGTATATAGCTGGCCGAGACAATATTTTAGCACATTTGCGCCCCCACAAGCTGAAACTTTCTTAGGGATTTCCTTTTATGTCTCGGTGCATTTCTCTCACAAGCTAGAAAGCACCATTTTGGTAGCCATGGTAGATACTTGGAGGGCCATAAGGTTAGAACCAGGTGTTAGGATAATCCAGGAGAAAACTCTGGGGTATGTGCAGGTTTTTTTTTAAATCACACACAAAAAAAAAAGAGCAGTTGCTTGTTTTTATGAAATAAGCTGAAACGAGGGTAAGTCAAAAGTGACATTGGTAGCTTGCCTTTTACGTTAGCAAATAACCTAAAAGGCAAGAAGCGTTATTTTTTCATTATGTTTCAAATGTCAATAAGCGTAATAAATTTGGGCCAGTTAAAGTCCCACGGCTAGAAAACTGGCAATAAGTCGTGGCAATAAGTCGTAATTTGCTTCAAAGTATCTAAAACAAAAACAAGGACAAAGGGAAAATTACGTTAACGCAATTGGAAACAAAGGAAGCAGCTTTAATTCCTATTTTACAGTGTTTGAAAGTATTAAGTGATGAGGTAGATTTAAAAACTGAAGTGGAGGAACATAAAACCTGCACGGAAAAAAATCATTGCCGTCAAAATAAAATCGCACCACTTTTTATCTAATGTTCGTACTCAAGTTTGTGTGACGTCAGTAATGCAATGTCAGTGCATTGTCAAAATGTGAAACTCCATAAGTTACAAATAAAGAATTTTGACGGACAACTTTCGCCCTGTGAACGATTTTGGGACCAGTTTTGTTCGGCAATTGATGGTAACGGATCAATAACAAAAATCGAGAAATTTAATTATTTAAGAGGATTTTTAGAGCAGGAGGCATTACAGTCCATTGAGGGACTAAATTTCACTGAAAATAATTAAAAATTTCCCAAACGTTTAGTGCAAAACAAATGTGGGCGCAAAGATGTGTTAGTCAATGAATATATCAACAATATATCAACAATATATATATATATATATATATATATAAACAATATATCAACAAACTATACCTTTTAAAATGTCAAAGGACGGTCATGATTTGCGTGTTTTCTGGAGGAATTTTAGTCATATATGCGGGTGGTCTATAATTTCGAAGCTGACGTATCGTGTCATTAAAAGTGAATTAGTAAATATTGAACTCGTGTTCAGAATTTCAAGCACAAGGGAATTAAGTCAAAAAACGTCAAATTCAAGAAAGTCCTCAAATAATCATGTCATCATCACTAGTTGCGGCGCAAAGCACAAAATGTAAAGCAGTAATCGCATCGCAACAAAGTCAGAATGCCATTTTTTTGTAATCTGCGATAATGATTCGCAATTTTCGTCAGTTATTACATTACTAAC
>JAHWFP010037927.1:0-28879 GCA_023313725.1 Lithobius niger
TCCTGGTACTCGCTCAGCTCTTCCGTCCAAACCCGATGAAGTTGCCTCCGATTCTTGCCGGCCCTAGACTTCTCTACTACGGCGTAGCTGGGAAAGTCGTCCATCGGCGCCTCTGCAGCCATCATCCTGTTTGCCCGCTTCTGGTCGAAGAAATGATTCACATGCGGCGGGTAGGCCATTATATACGGCCACGCGTGACCACTGCACATCGCTTCTGCTCAAATGTATGCAAGATCGAGAAGTAGTTGCCACATGACGCAACGTTGTGCAATATTGTGCAACACCCGCGGAACCCGCATCTGGGTGCGGGATAGCAGGATGTGATTGCACCACGCGGAAACAGCAACCGGTCGTGAAGGGCAATGGGCCTCAGATTGCCAGACACTGCAAGGGATCATCAATTGTGTGGCTTTCGATAAAGCCGCGTGCCGTTGTTGCGAACATGGTGTTTGGCATCGGAAATTAGGGGGCACGGCGGACAAGCCCACGCCTTGCTGCCCGACATGCGGGTTCGAGACTAAAAAAACTAAAAAGGCCGGAAACAACATGAGAAAGGAGTGGCAGGGTGGTTGTGGGATGTAGAATGGAATTTCCGAGGGAAAAGCTGATCAATGGACATGTTACATGGATCCCAGTTTGCTAGATGTTCCCGAGACAGTGTTGCCGAATGGTTAGAAAGTTGATTCTACTTGAGGAAGGCTGTTTGTATATGACAGCAAGTGTATATTTTCTCTTATCCACAGTCACATCAATCTCAAGTGCTTCATTATTATGTAAAAAAAAAGTTTTTTAGAGTTATTAATATTAATTCTTTGGTGAACGAAAACCATGACACCACCTCCCTTTTTAAATTGTCGGCAGTTTGCAAGTTGCACATGATTTTCAATCTTGTAACGGTCAAGTTCTTCTTCTTTTAAATTTGTTTCATTTATAACAATAAAGCCCCAACTAATATTGTCCTGTTTAATAGTAAGTATAAATTTTTCCCAGTGTAGTCGACAACTTCTTAGTTTAATTTGTAAGCCAAGTAACCTGTCAGCTGTAATATTGTTTAGATGATTTTTTGCAAGGTCATTGAAACTTTCAACATGGACAGTAGTGGATTCCGAGAAGTCCACTGTTGCATTTAGATTGAGGTAAGTTCGGAATTTAAATAGTTCTTGTTATTAGATCTAGGTCATTTTCGTTACGTATAATAGCAGCAGCCTTTTCAGTTTCATTTTTCTTGCATGGATTTTCCCATCTTTGATCCAGATGAACTTGTGTTATGTTTTTAGTTGGATTTTCACTTTCCACAGCAGAGATTTGTAATAAGGTGTCAAGTGCTCATTAACATAAATTTTCTCTTGATTTCCATTTCCAAAAATATCATCATTAGTTATTCTGCCTTTCTCCCTTTAAGCCACTCCTCTCGAAAAGTTCTACTCTTAAATTGGATCACAATTGGTTGTGGCTTGTTGATGTTTTTTTGTTGGAATGCGGTGCACTCTAGTACAGGCAAAGTACTATTACTACGGCCTGTGCTCAAAAACCATATTTTTCTATTGTTATCGAAGCCAGGGCTACCCAAACAGACCTACTACAATACTGGGTCTGCCTTCAACGAAAACCTGTTCGAAGTAGACGATACCTACCTACAAGTGGCTGTGCTCCATGCTCATCGTGAATGAAAAGTTTTTATTATTTTTTTTACCGGTCGGTCGTGCTGCCGAAAAAATATTTTTAATTCTGCGGCAACCCTCCTTTAAGTTTACAGAGTTAAAAATCTCAATTCATTTGACATTCGACATTGATTTAGACATTCCAGCCGTAATACAGTCATTTTAACCTGAAACTTCCAGGTACGATTAACTGCAGGATTTTCTAGAAAATAAATGTCACACGGTCAAATGAAGCGTGACATTTCAGGCATTGAAAACTACTTTTCACATCCAGGAAAGCAAAGCAGTTAGATTTAACGATGGCTGCGTCCGGGTTTCAAGATTAGAAATTTATTTCAAAAACTGAGCTAAATGGGTTTCCCCACATACGTCATTCACGTGAAGAACACATGTTTCCGCCCTGTCTCGAAGCCAACTTGCATCAATCGTACGTCAATAATGCATCCTTTTCCTGCATACAAAAAATATTTGCACGCCAACATTGCCTCATTTTTGCGGCTTTGTTATCACGGGAAAATGTAAGTAGTACGACCAGATTTTTTTTTGATATGGGTGGCTTGTTAATTATGGTACAGTTCGAAAAAGCAACTTCATTTGTACACCTGATTGCTTTGCCGGTACTCCGTGCTACCATTCCAAAAATTCAGCATGAGGCGTACATTCTCACAGTGCTCAACCACACCAGTGTTGAATCCTGCTACGAATGCCTTATTTTATGAATTACACTACGAATCTTATACGGATGCCTTCCTTATACTACAAATGCTTTATTTTACGAATTACGCTACGAATCTTATACGGATGCCTTCCTTATACTGCAAATTATTCTACGAATGCTTTATTTTACGAATTACGCTACGTTCTTATACGAATGCCTTCCTTATACTGCGAATTATTCAACTACGAATTATTCAATCAACTGCAACGTGGTTTGAGCACTATTATTTACAAAATGCTACGCAGTCTTGTTACATCTTCTGTGGATTTGGCTCACGAGGCGTGCATCCTTTCAGCGTGGAATCTGGGGTTTGTGGAGCGACTCAGTCACAATTTTCAAGCCACCTCAGCTGGTTACGTACTGCCCGTAGTCGCATTATTTTTTTTTTGGTTGTTCGTCCTGTTCTTTAATTGTTGTAACACGGGTGATTCGGAGTTAGTTTATCGCCGATGGGTGTACGGTAATTCTTGCGTGGAGGCGCCATTAGTTCCATCGTAGGTTAACTAATACGTCCGAAAAAGCCGTGGCCTGACACAAGTTTTAGTGGGCTAAAAAAAAACCGTTTTTTCGTGAAGCTTTTTTTCGGGAGAGAAAATGCGATGTATGATAATTCGGAAAAATAGTCGACACCTATGAACTTGAGGCACGTTGTATTTGTTTGTTGTTTGTCTGTTTGTCCTCCCCTCATTGCCCTTCCCCTTCATTTCATTTCATTTCATTTCATTTCATGTCATTTCATTTCATTTCATTTCATCTATCCTTTACCACCGACTGTTTTTCGAGAATGAAAGGGTAGCAAACGGAACAATGTATCTTACTAGCCTAGGAAATATTGTTGCGTTTAACTGCCTGCTCTGATTTTTTTGCTCGCGTATATTTCTACAGAGTCCCTAAAAACTAGCACCAGTGAGAGGTGTTCGAATGCCATGGCATCTTTGGGATATTCTACGGAACGAAAGGGTTTATGACGTTTCACAATACCGCGCAACTGTAACTTGAATAAACGATTGGGTTCAGACAATTTGGAGATTCGTCTTTCTTCCAAGCTCCAAAACAGATTTGCCTAGGACCATTCGCAAACACTATTCTAGTGTTCGTTATTATGTGGTGAATGTTGCCAACGTTTGGTTCACCCAGAACCATCGCTAGGTCACCTTTGTTGCAGCAGCGAACACCGATGCGAACAAAAATCAAAGCATTATCTTTTCTGTTGAAAGCTACGTGTACCCTGTACCGTACAGCCAGCTGCGCAAATTTTCTTTGAACAATTTCGACTCCTTCCATTGTCGAGACGTACAGCGTGTGGTCTTCGGAGTAAAAGGCGAATAGATTCCCGTTGCTAGATACCTTCATTTTCACTACCTTGCAACCCGTGTTGAAACTCTTGCAGAGGTGTAACGGGGACGATTCTAGCATTAGTAGCACTCGTTTCGGTGGTGGCCTGGCAAAGTGTTGTGCCAAGTATAACTTGGGGAAATCTCTCCACAGACTAGCATCGTACCAGGCCTTGCATATTAAACGAGCGGTTTTGAGGTCTTTGATAGACAAGTTTAGAAGAATAGCGCTTATTCAAGAAGAATTCATGACCAAAAATTAAGGTTCGTACAAGCGCTCACTTATTTTTTTATTTTACTAGTTGTAAAACCTTATATTTTCACAACCGGGCAACATAAATTCTGACCTAGTTGTAAAACCTTACATTTTCACAAACGGGTAACAGAAATTCTGACAAGTGTCCCGGTACATTGTAAAAAAAAGCATATTTAACTAAGATGTAATATTTGCATCCACTATTTAAGACATTGTAGGCATCTTACAGTAAGTTGCTTTAGCATCTTAAAATTTTGCATCCGTTTTTAAGATGATTTCGCCATCTTAGCAATTTGGCATCTGAAGACGTGATGTTTTGGTAGGTATCATACATATCTGGGATCATTAACATCGTGTTAAGGATGAAATCAATGTGAATGTAAAATCTTGTTAGTTAGCCATCCCAGCCATTCAAACAATCATTATGGAACAATCATCTACAATCAATTAAACAATCGTCTACAAACAATAGTCTACAATCATTAAGGAAGTCAAACAAATTTACCTCTTTCGTTAATTGTGTAGATGTTTTAGCATTCGATTAGGTTATTCATAGGTTGTAGAAAGAATAAGACCAATTGATTTTTAAAAACATGACTACAGTTTACTTAGGATTGATACAGTAATTGTTTTCACTCGAAGCAGCAGTGAATTTTTGAGTATTACTTTAGTGCTAAAATACTGAAACTTATTTATTTTCCAACTCAGAAAACTGCCCCCCCCCCCTTAAAATGTTGACAACTCAACTTCGTTTTCGATTTAATACAATGTGCCGTCTTAAAACGATGGCATCTTGGCTTGTTTCTGAACTTAAAAAAATTACAACTAGCACGTTTTGTAACTTAAAGTAGATTGACATCTTAAAATGTTACCGTCTTTACCAAGTATCTGCAGGACTGATCCGATGCTTCCAAACAAAAGATAAAACCAAGGAAAATAGCTTAACTTAGACCTACAAATCAATCTTTCTGATTTTGATACAATTATTGGGTTGCAAAATTAAAATAAAAAATAATTCTGTTGGGATTAAAGTGCAAAGTTATTGCCTAAGGTGAACAAAAAATTGAAAAAAGTTGCAATTCCCCTCCCCCCAAAATTTTATTAATATCGGTTGCGAGCGTGCCGATCCGATACTGGTATCATGGTATTTGCACCAAACTTGTACCAGTATCTATAACAGCCCTACAACCAACTAATTTTCTTTCTTTTACCTAAAAATATTCCAAATTTTAGTATCTTCACTACACAAAATGAGTGTGAATTTCTCACAATGCAATTTAAAAGAATACACGATTCTGCCCATAGAGAAGTAGATTGTGTTTTCATCTTGGAAACGTAACTGCTTATATACATTGAGAATGGGCCTCATCGATGACCCATCCTCAGTTATATTTTTATATTAAGACATAACGCTCACTATATCCCACACATTCAAGTTCAACATTTTTAGGTTACCCATAAAAAATATTGTACCATTGATGTTTAATACTTCGTAGTATGGTTTGTAACACACTAACGGGTCCGGAAACAACCCATCCCGTCTACATGTTTGATCCATTAAATACGATGGTTCGGATACTTGTACAAGCAGAAATTTCTGCGCGTAAATCCGATTTAAAAACTCTGCGCATGTTGTCAGTTTATCTAAACAGACTTCGCGCTCAACTGATATCGACGGAACTACCCCTTTGTTAAATTTAACTATCATACCCTTATTAACATAAACTGTAGTTAGTGAATTCGGCTCGAATACCAATACTTCTCTGGGTTCTCTCACGCAGTAACTATTGGTTACTTTAACAAAATCCTGAGTAGCCTGATTTCTCACAGTTAGAGCAACGTAATCAATAATGTGGGTGGTTTTTATGCACCAAACTAGACCAAAGTCCATCCAGTTAGCTCGCATCACGTTTGACATTCCTGGCCGCTTAAGAGGGCGAACGTTACGAAACTCTGACCCATCCACGACGATTACGTTGGTCTGAGGAACGACCCTTTCCAACGCTGTTCCCCCGGCCCTTCCAATGCAGTTCGTTTTCTTCTGACGACCAGATGCTTTATGACTATCAGAGCATCGCTTTGGCGGTTAAAATCTACGTACAGTTTTATTATAGGTTCGAGTTGTATCGCGCGCGTCTCCCAGCCTTCACTAGTCCACACGAGGAGCTCTATAGTTGCAGTGTTAATTGCCAAGAATTTACCGTTGTCTGATATATCTACGGAAACTATCGGGCGTCCCACGTATAAGCTTTTCGTTATGCGAACGGGAGTTTCTGTAGGGTCAATAAAAAATCTTTAGATGGTAGCGGTCGATGAAAGTTACATTTGAGGTGCGATCTGGTGAAGTGCTTACCTTTAGAGCATTCGTACCACGCCCAGCAAACACGTCGAGCAACACAGAGGTCTTGCAAGGACAGATTCGATATTATTTCTTGGATACAGTAGTTGTTCAACATCTCGGAGTAATTATTATTATTATGTATGGACCAGTACTCTTTATATACTGTAGGAAAAATATTAAAAGCAATTCTCACCAGAAAATAAATGATTTAAACTTTTCAAGTCCAAATATTTATTGTAAGTTGTACGCACTTAGCGGAGATTTTTGGATCATGATCTAAGAATTAGAATATACCCCCTTTTTTAGCAAGTAATCCAAGCCAATACATCGGGCTAATGTCACTTCTTCCACTCCAGACGTACACTATATTATTTTTCTTCTTAAATTACACTACTAATTTGGGTGCATATTTTTTGTATGTATATATGTATGCCTAGAATTAAAGTGTTCCTAGTACTTGCGAAGAACTGGGATATAATCGGATCGAAGTTACTGAATGTGTACTGTATTTGAGCCATTGTGTTCATTCCCCACAAATATACATAAATATGTTGGATCGAGTCGTAGATAGTCATAAACTCATTCGCTGAAAGGAAAATCGTAATGGACACGAAAACTATAATCAATATAAGATTGCATTCCTTCGTGTTTAGTGGAAGAATGTAAACTTCGTTTTTCCGGAGATCAGCGTTTATCGTTTTGAGAGTCGACTAGAAGAACTAAATGAGCAGGTTAAGAATTTACACAAGAGGCTGGATAAATTGGGCATTCACATACCAGCAGAACAAGATACATTTCATAGTTTCGTCGAAGTAGATAAAACGAAAATGTGGATCCCAGCCATTTAAGTAAATATCAATATTATGTGTTATGCACACAAAAGAGATCCATGTGTTCGGCTCTAAGACGATTGAAGGGAATTTTCCCCGATCAAAGGTTATTTTTAAATTACCTTTTATACTGAATGCAATTAACTTTTACGATAAGCTGAAAAACTATTTGGGTGTTAGCTGGCATAGCAATCATGTCGGAACCCATTTACACACGCGCGAATTCATTTCTGACATAACCAAGTTACATAAAAAATGTACAGAAAGGTTAATAACCGATTGGTATAAACCGGTTACCCAAACGAATAGTGCCTGCACTTCTAGCCTCTTGGACCCTGTTAGATCTCACCCTCTCTGAAACAGAGAATGTTCACTTCACTGCGATACACTCCGCACAGTCCTAAATTAACTTATGTAGAATATGAACAATAACATTCTTAGCTACTTATCATAATTATTATTTAAGCTTTATGAATAAGTAGTTCTGGCATTAGAACTTTCAGATTTTAGTAAGTTTCCTTTTTTTATTTTTGCTTTGTTTTTTCTGACTACAGTTTTGAACTTATGGCATGTATTCTGCTTAAATTTATTAGAATCTCCCCCCCCCTGCTACTGACTATTTGATTACAGATCCGGTTAACCAATAACTTGGAACTTGTGTAGAACGGTTAAAGAACTTATGTGAAAAGAAAAAAAAAACAAAAATGCTTCCATACCTGAAGTAGCTGTAAAGCGGGCAGGGGGATTCCAAATCCGTACCCCACTGCAGCTAACTATTAAAGTACAGCGCTGGTTAACCAATAACATTGAACTTGTGTACAACGGGTAATAGGCTTTTGTGAAAAGAAAAAATCAAAAATGTTTCCGTATATGAAGTAGCTGTAAATCGGGCAGGGGTGGGGGGTTCCAAATCGGATGTTTTTTCTAATTTCGCGTGAAGTCGCACGTACATTGTTTGTAGCGCTGTAGTGACGGGAAAGAGGGAAGACAAACTTAATGCCCGCCTTAATTAAGATGTATTATTCAAAAAAAGGACCAACAAACGACTGGTTACGATAATTAAGACGTGATGCAACAACCTAACTCTTTGAATGTCGTAAACGTTTAATTTCACAATTTCTTAACCTCATCATTTTGGAGAGGGGGAAGTGACGTTGTAACATTGTGCCATGAACGTCGACGTTCACGGCACTCAAATGGTTAATAAAATGAATCAGAAACATTTTATGTGTTATCTTTACTTGAAAATAAAAGCATAGAGGTGATGAAGGTACACTACACGTGGAAGATTTAGATAAAGGCAACCTTGCATTTTACTACTATTCCTAAAACAACAAATGAGCACATTTTAGACGCTACTGAAGAATCGCTACTCGGTTCAAATATTACTTCAATATTGTTTGAATGAAGGTTCTTCAAAACTGTTCTTATCGTTACAGGATTTTTATTGAAATTTACAGAGTTTTGACTTTTACCTCATATTAGGTGTAACAATTTGACATAGAAATTGTTTGATGTATTTAAATTTTCATTTTATGGTCATGAGCGTGCTCCCTCCGTGAAGCTGCAATGAGGTCAAAAGTCGTGCTTTTTTGGGCAAAGCTTTGTTTGGCAATCACCTTACTTTTATGGTTGAAGGTCACCTGCTAACTAGGGTGATACAGAGACCGAATTTCTTAATTATACTAACATTTTAGGTATACTGACCTTTATGAAAGCAGCATGAATTTAGACACAATTTAAGTATAATCTAATAACGGAATCTTACTTTAGCGATAATTTAGTTCTGAAGGCCACCTTTGGCCATACTTTTCGTTGGTGTGGACTAGGACTCTAGCCATCTATACAGTCTGTCTCCTCAATCTACATGCCCACTTTTCCACAGGTTCTATGCCAATTTTTGTGTGGCCATGGTGGATTAGTAATGAGAGCATTAGCCTAGTTACTGACCGTTAGTGATTAGTTCTTTTTTTACTGGAAAGGGGACCCTCGCAAAGCCTTAACAGATCAAAATTTTGAGAAATTACTGCCCACACAAAACGCGTATCTGATAAAAAATATAGTCATACAACGTGTAACTGCAGTATCTACTAAGTTACTGCCTTGTTCAGTTGTGTTACCAGGCAGGTAAAAACTCTGAACTTGTGTACAAAGGTTAATACACTTATGTGAAAAGAAAAAAAAAGAAAAAATGCTTCCGTACATGAAGTAGCCATAAAGCGGGCAGGGGGTTCCAAATCCGTACCCCCCTGCAGCTAACTATTAGAGTACAGCTCTGGTTAACCAATAAATTTAAACTTGTGAATAATAATAATAATAATTACAAATAATAAATAATAATAATAATAAGGCTTTTATTTTATGTGTTGTTATGTACAGGCACGAAGTCTTACATAAGACTTGTGTGTGCAAGCAAAATACAAATATAAATATATGTAAATACAAAAAATACAATTAGAAATTAATATTAAAAATACAATTACATGTTAAAAAATTTCATTAAATTTCAATGCTTTTTTTCTGTTGTTATATTAATTTCATTCTAATAAATAGCAGACGTTAGTGTAGCTTTCAGAGCGATTTCCTTATTCAGTTAGTATGACCCATTTTCTGATTTTTTGTGTCATTTCTTTACGATTTATTATATTTCTTAAGTTTGTTGGTAATGTATTAAAATGATAAGGAATTTGGAAATTTAGACCTCTTTTGCCATATGAGTTTCTCCATATTGGTTCAATTAGCCATTTTTTGTCCTTTCTCTTAGCTCTTACTGTTTCTATTTTATACTTTTTGTTATAATAATTGTTTTTTTAAATGTTCATTTTGTAGGTTTGTGCCATGTTTAGAATTTCAATCTTTTTATATATTTCTTTACTATCTTGTGATTCATTAGTTCTAAATAATACCTTGATTTCCTTGTTGATAGTTTTTTGGTAATTGTATTATTAGGCTTTTTGTCGTCGATCCATACACCATTAACCCATATTTTATACTAGACATTATAAGTGCATCAAATATTGCTTTTTTATTTCTTACACTTAGGTATTCTTTTATTTAGTAGAGTAATGGTATTGTTCTTCTAACTTTTAGTGTTAATTTATCAATGTGATGATATAATTTCCAATTTTTGTCAATTTCAAGTCGTAAATATATTACGTTGTGTACTTTGTTTATTAGATCAAAGTTGCATTGAGTTTTGTTTATTTTACATTTACCGTTACACATAGTAATATTACTAGTATTTTGTTGCATGTGTGACGTAATTATTGGTAAATAACAAGTTTTATCTTTGTTTAAAATTAAATCATATTCATGCAAATAGATTTGAAGTTTAATGAAATCTTCTGGTAAGTTTTCCAACATTTTATTCTTTTCAACATTAATCGCTAGCATAATATGTCGTCTGCATATAATGTTAAGTATGTTTTCCAGTTCACATCTTGTATATCATTTATGTATATTATAAAAAGCAGTGGTCGCAAAACCGATCCTTGAGGTACTCCAAATTGTACATCATTCCATTTGCTCATGTTATTGCCAATTTTAACACTGAATTGTCTATTGGTTAGATAGCTTTCTACTATATTATAAGTTTTACCTCTCAAATCCTGATTGTAAATTTTTTCAAGTAAAATGTCCTTTTTAAAAGTATCAAAAGCTTTAGTAAGGTCTATTAGAATGGCACCTGCATATTTTCCTTCATTTAGAGCTCTGCAAACATTAAATAATAATAATAATAATAATCCTTTATTCAAGTACAAGTATATTTTACAAGTACCGGCACGAAGTCCTACTAGACTTGTGTGTGCTAGCAATTAATAGGAAATACATCTACACACATTTCAATATGTTTTTAACGCTAATTAATCTAGGCCTATACTGTAATTTCATCACATTTCAATTATTCGCCATATGTAATTTTTTTAAAGTATTTACTTCATAAATTTCTTTCGTTTTTACTGTTTATTTTGTTGAATTTTTAAAAGCCACTTTTTGATGTTAAGTTGCATTTCATTGTAATTTTGTATTTGTCTTAATTCAGTTGGAATTTTGTTAAATTTTGTAGGTATAACAAAACTCATGCTCCTTTTTCCATACGAGTTTCGCCATCTTGGTTCCTGTAGCCATTTTTTATTCTGTCTTATATTTCTGTTTAATTTTATTTTTTACTCATTTTTAAAATAATTTTTATTTATAATGTTCCAGTTTAAAGTTGTTTCAATATTCATTATTTCCAAATCTTGATAAATCTCATTACTGTGTTTTGCTTTGTTGTCTTTGAAGAGTACTTTAATTGCTTTATTTGTTATTTTTTGTATTTGTTCTATAATACTATTTGAAGTTGTTCCGTATATTGTAAGCCCATAACTTGTATTTGACATAATAAGTGCATCAAAAATCATTTTCTTATTTTTTTTGTTCAATTTATCTTTTAAATTATACAGTATTGGTATAATTCTCCTTAATTTGCGAACTAGTCTTTCAACATGTATGTAGAATTTCCAGTGTTCATCTAATTCAATTCCTAAGTACCTTACATTGTTAACTTTTGTAATTTTTTTGCAGTCGCAATTACTTTCGCAATTACTTTCACAATTACTTTTACTTTTTTTTCACATGTTGAAATTGTTCCTGGTTGCTCTTGTTTATGTGATGTTACTATCAGTAAATAGCAAGTTTTCTCGTTATTTAATATCAAGTCATTTTCTCGTAAATAAATTTGTATAATATCGAAGTCTTTTTGTAGATTTTGTAACTTTTTTTACTATCATTATTAATCCATAACATGAATATATCATCTGCGTACAGTGTTATATATGTTTTCCAATTTATATCTGAAATATCATTAATGTAGATTAGGAATAATAAGGGCCGCAACACAGAACCCTGAGGTACACCATACTCTACTTTTGTCTATCAACTGTTATTATCACCAATTCTTACACTGCATTGTTGCCCTGTAATATAGCAATTAATTATGTTATATATTTTACCTCTTAATCCATTTTTATAGATTTTTTTCAATAATATATCTTTTGCCAGCGTATCAAATGCTTTAGTTAAATCTATTTTCCTTCATTTTCCTCCAACAGCTTTTCCTTCATTTAATGCTCTACAGACATTATTGTGTATGTTTTCAAGTGCATCAATGGATCCAATTCCTTTCCTATATCCATATTGATTTTTGTTTAATATGTTACATTTTTTTTAATTCTTCAATTTTTGTTGCAAAGAATTTTTCAATAATTTTATTTAGTACAGGCAACAGTAATATTGGTCTATAATTATTTAGGTCATGTACATTTCCTTTTTTATAAATTTGGCTTATGATTTGTTTTTTGAGACTGTCCTGCCAAATTTCGGTTTCAATAATGCTGTTGATTAATATTGTCATGAATTCACAGGTTTTTTCTTTGTTTCAATAAAATGCTCCATCATTAATCCATCATGTCTGCATGATTTTTTTTATTGTTACTTGATTTATAATTTTTAAAATATCATATTTATTTGCTTCAATTATACCCATTGTATGCTTGATGGCACTACTGTTTGTAAAATTTTCTCTCATAGTCCTCAATCTACCATAATTTTTTTTGTTTTTTTTTTCAGTTTAGTTTTTTTATTTGGTATTTGTTTTTCAAAATGCTCAGAAAACTTTTCACATATATTAGATGTTTTCTCCTTAAAGTGTGTTTCAAAATGTTTTTCTATAGTCATGACTTTCCCATTATTTCCAAAAATTTGATTAATTTTATTCCATACCTTTTTCCCATCTTTTTTATACTTTTCAAAATAACTGCCATAGTAATTTTCCTTTGCAATTTTAATTTTTTTCTCAACATCCTTTTTTATATTTTTATATTTTTCAAAATGGTCCTTAATGTTGCTACAGTTGCATTTGTTTTCTTTTTTTTTATGAAATTCCACATACGATTTTTTTCGTTGATAGCTGTAATCAGTTCATCACTCAATAAATTTTCGAGATAACATCCTCAATTTTTGTATATATTTCATTAGGATCTTTTAATTTTTTTAGTTCCTCCCATTTTACTGTTCTTAATTGGTTAACAATATTTTTATGCAAATATTTATATGTTATTTTATCATTTTCTATTATATTTCTTTGTGCCTCTTTTTTGCTCCAGATTTCAAGAACTGTAAAATAGTGATCTGCAGGTTTAACCGTAATAACTACACCTTTGCATGCTAATTTGTTTAATTTTGTAAACATTAAATCTACAAATAATAATAATAATAATAATTTTTTTTTTTTTTAATTTATTGTGTTACAAAAGTACCCCATGAAGCACAATAAAATGTGCTTGTGTATGAGGTACAATTAAGTCATTTGTAACAAGGTGTGAATTCGAATGTATATAAAAACAAAATTATAGAATTATGGTTCTAATAAATAAATAACTGCCTACATAACAATGTGTATCAATATGGTATTCTAAATACAAAGCATTCATTAACACAAACGTAAAGTGAATAAAAAAAAAATATGATTATAAATATTTACAACATCATTGGTGAACAATCCATTTCTTCAGTTCCCTTTTTAATGTAGAGTATTTATCGAGAAAAAAAAGCGTTTTGGGCAGTAGGTTAAAAACAGATGGCAAAACAAAATTACTGTTGCGTTTCCCATAATTGTTCCTAAACATAGGCAATTTTAATTGAAGATTGTTCCGGTGAGAGGAAATTATCTCTCTATCCAAAGAGTTAAACACTGGAAAATAGTGTTTTAGTATGATAACGTAATTTCTCAAGTTAATTACATTCATTATATTGTTATGTTTATATATTTCATAAGTTGAGCAGTCCTTATTGTTTTTAAATAATATTTTAACTATTTTATTTTGAATACTTTGAACTCTTTTTATAAGATAGTCTGGGGCAAAGCCATAAAATTCAATCCCATATCGTAGATGAGATTCAATCCACGCATAATACACGATTTTCTTATTATTATGGTTTAAGATTGGTCTCAAAAGGTATAATTTTGGTAGAATGCTTCTTAATTTCTTAATTAGTAATTCAACATGTTCACTAAATTTATAATTCGAGTCAATGGTCATACCTAAGTATTTAGCAACATTTACTTCTTTAATCTGAATAATTCTATTTGATTCCTTAAGATAAATAATTTCTCTTTGTTTTAGCACCATATGTGGTGTCTTCAAATGCATGAAAACTGTTTTATCTTCAGAAATATATACTGCATTATTAATGCTCCAGTCAGTAATTTTATTCATAGAAAATTGTAATTTATTCATCATCTGATTATAATCAACATGAATAGATAGTAGAAAGACATCATCAGCAAAAGTTTGAATATTGTTTTTATCAATGTCACGATCAATATCGTTAATGTATATTAAAAATAATAGAGGTCCTAATATAGAGCCCTGAGGTACCCCATCCTCACATTTTAATGCGTCACTCTTGTAATTATCAATTTTTACTTTACTAGTTCTATTTTGTAAGTAGCTTGAGACAATATTCAATATTTTACCCCTGATGCCACATACATCAAGTTTTTGTAATAGAAGTTTTCTGTTAATTGTATCAAAAGCTTTCTGTAAATCAATAAGTACAACGCCAATATAATTTCCATGGTTTAAAGCCGTTGTTAATTTATCATTTAGATTTTTAAGTGATTCAATAGTTCCTTTATTCCTTTGGAATCCAAATTGGTTTTTAGATAAAATGTTAAATTTATTCAAAAAAATTTGAATTTGTTCAGCCAAAAATTTTTCAACAATTTTGTTAATTGCTGGCAATAACGCAATTGGTCTATAATTGTTTACATCATTTTTTTGGCCTTTTTTGTAAATTGGTCTTGATATTTGTACTTTGAGGCTAACTGTTTTGGTCAAATATCGGTTTTTGCAATATCTTCGATGTTCCAATACACCACTTTAACCGTATTTTCGAGCGCTTTCCAATGGTGCTAATTTCAGAGCGATAACTTCAGTTGTTCTCAAATTATTTAACAAAAACCAAAAACCATAATAATAATAATATTAATAATAATAATAATAATAATAATAATAATTTATTTGTACAGGTCAGTACAGTCATTGTTATTGTTTTATACGACATAGTAACTCGAAACTCAGTGAGTTTGTATGGGTTATTGTTTTGGTTAGTTATACATAACTGTTGAAATATATCGGCATACATATATTATACAAAACTCTTATACATTTATCAATAAAGAGCACTAAAATAAAAAGTTATTATCCTACAGTAACTACTTAAATATATTTCAAGCCTTTTAAAAAATATATAAATATACACTTTTATTTTTTATTTTTTTTACTTGATGTATTTGATGTACCTGATGTACTTGTTATAGCAATGCATAAAAATTGTTTTACTATTGGTTAAATTCAAGAATATTGATGTTGTTGATACTCCATTGTTTTATTTCTTGTTTCACTTGAACAATGTGCCTAAGGTTTCTAAGAGGTTGTGGTAACAGGTTGAAAGCAAATGGTATTAAAAAATTGTCACCTCTCTTACCATATAAATTTCTCCACGCAGGTGTTCTAAGCTAATTTTTTTGCTGTCTTGTCCTTTCATGCGGTACTTTATAGGTACTTTTAAAGTAATTAAGTTTAATTGTGTCATAGAAGAACATCTGTTTTATATTTAGGATTTTTTACGTTTCAAAAAGATGTTTAGCACTTCTTTTATTATGTGTGTTAAAGATTGTTTTAATTATTTTGTTGTAAACTTTTTGCAATCTGTCTGTTAGTCCACTAGAGGTACTACAATAAATGGTGGCCGACTATCGTAAAATTGATGCAATCCATGCTTCGTTAATCATTAATTTTGTATTCAGGGTTATGAAGTTTTTACTTCTATAAATGAATGGTAATATTTTCCTCAATCTATTTATTAGACCTTCAATATGCAGATAGAATTTCCAATTTTATCAAGAACCATTCCAAGATATTTTGCTCATCAATTTCAATTATCAATTTTACGTTGGTTACTATGTAAAACAATGTCATTAAACCCATGCTCCATGTGTGAAGTATGTATTGGCATGAAATTTGTTTTCTCTTCACTTATGTACAGGTCGTTCTCCCTGAAAAAAAAATTTATCTTGTTAAAATCACGTTGAAGGTTCTCAATCATGTTTGCTTTTTCAATGTTGATTGAAAGCATGAAAATGTCATCTGCTTACATAGTTATATAAGTAGTCCAAGTTTCATTTTGTATGTCGTTGATTATTATTAAAAAAAGTATTGGTCCTAAAATTGATCCTTGAGGGACGCCATAATTTACATCATACCAAGTGCTGTAAGTTTGCTCAATTTTTACGCTCGCCTTACTATTTGTAAGATAACTTAACATGATGTTAGGAATTTTCCTCTAATACCATTGTTATAAAGTTTCAAAATCAGTTTGTTATGTTCTAATGTGTCAGAAGCTTTTTGTAAATCTATGAGAATTGCTCCAATGTATTTTCCCTCGTTTAATGCTCTATTGATATTATTATTAATTGATTGTAAGGCATTAGGTGTATTTTTTCCTGTCTGATAGCCGAATTGTTTGTCATATAAAATATTGTATCTCTGCAAGAAATTTTGTAATTTGTTTCCAAAGTATTTTTCGACAATTTGTTTATTACTGGTAGTAGCGCTATTTGTCTGTAATTGTTGAGATCAAGTTTATTTCCTTTTTTGAATACTGGTCTGATTGCCTGTAACTTCAATTTCTCTGGCCAGATTTCTTTATCAATTTTGGCTTTAATTAACATACTCATAACATGTGTTTTTTTTACTTTCTGTTAAATGTTCCATTAAGATTCCATCCTTTCCTGTTGATTTTTTTATCTTTATTTTGTTCAGTATTTCTTCTATTTCTTGTTCATTTGGTGTTGTTATTCTTATAGTGTTTAGAATTGTTTTTACACATGTAGGCTTTTTTAAATTGGTTATTATTTTTAAATTGCCCTTTTAACGTGGTACTTGATTATTAAAGTTCAGCATAAAATTTTCGCTCAATTGTTTAGTTTCAGTATTTTAAAAAGTTTTTTTTGCATGCTCATAAATGTTTTCTTTAACTTTTTTATCTGAAATGTTGTTTATTAAATTCCGTATTTTACTGCTATCTTTTTCGTTTTCTTTTGTATATTTACAGTAGTGCTGTTGTTTAGTTTCTTTTATTTTTTCTTTACTTCTATTTTCGCATTTTCGTAATTAATGTTCATTTCTTTGTTAATTTTGTTACTTTTACTGATTTTTGACCAGAGTCTATTTTTATTGTTTATGAGATTTAATAGATCTTTTGTCATCCATTCATTCTTCATTACTTTCTTATTTGTTGTAATTTTGTTGTTATTTTGTTTCTTTCAAATATGTCTGTTATGGTTTTTTCAATTTCATTATAAATATCCTTTGGATCTGTTAACTTTTTTAGTTAAGTCCAATTTCGATTGTTTAAGCATTTTATAATATCTTCGTTATTCAGTCTGAAAGTGTATTTTTCTTTTCCCTTTTCGTCTATGGTATTTTTTATGTCATCGTTCCAAAGCTCAATTCCAGTTGGATGATGGTCCGCAATTTTGATTTTGATCACGAACGCTCTACTATGCACATGTTTAATGCAATCGAAGATTGGTCAAGACATGATCTAATTAGACTTCCTTCCCTAACTTCCTCACTAGTAGGTGAATTAATTTGCGGTGTGTAGCCAAGTTCCGCTATTAGATTTTCGAATTTCTCAATATCGAAATTTGTTTTAAAAGATTGAAATTTAGATCCCCTAAGATGATTACGTTTTTTATTTCAGTTTTTTTTTTTAAATAGTTTTTCAGTTCTTTTAGGAATTTGGTTCTGCTACTTGACGGTTTTCTATATACAACAATGATGTTGTATAATTCATTGTTCCAGTTAAAATTTACCGCAATGACATCATTATTTTCGAGTTTCGTACTTGTACATTTGATATTTTCACACAAGGCACTTCTAATAAAAACCAGTATACCTCCACCTTTTTCTTTTTTACTACAAATTCCAATTTTTTTTGTAATTTTCAATATTGTAGGCATCAAGTTCCCCTTCGTTTATATTTATTTCAGTGAAAGCCATCACATCCCATTTATGTGAAAGTTTTGCCTCTTTGTCACTTATATCACTTGTTGTTTATTATGTTTCATTTTCGACTTCTTATTGGTTTCCCTTGCTCTGTAATGTTGTTTCAACAAGCTTCTGAAGGTCTTTGTCACTCCTGATTGTTATCACTTTATTGTCATTAATATTTTTGCGTATTTGAATTTTTCCTCCTCGGAACCGTATATACTTGTAGTCACTTCTTAGTTGTTGTTTTGTCTTCCAAAGTAGAGTCTTGTGTGCTGGGGTCAAATGTTCACTAACGTACACTTTGTTGTAATTTCCATTTCCAAACAGAATATTGTGTTTCTGTAATTCCAAACTATAATTCTTCCCTGGCTTCCCTTTAACCAGTCATCACAGTATTGTCTACTTTTAAATTGACTCAAAATGGATGGTACACTGTTTTTGTTTTTTACAGGCATCCTTTGTGCTTTATCAATTTGTCCTTCGTTAAAGTTGTTGATTTCTAAACTTGTCGCCAGTCGTTGTATTGTGTTCGTTTGGTTTTCATTTTCTTCTGTTTCAACTCCGCATATGTCCAGGTTGCGGTTTCTGCTGTATTGCTCTGATTCCATTTGATTTTGTTTAATTTGTGCAACTGTTTCGATCATATCCTTTGCATCTGTGTTAGTTGTTGTGAGTTTGTTCACTTTTTCTTCAATATTTTGCAGTCTCTTTCTTATTTCAGCATTTTCTTTTTTTAACTCGATATTTTCTTGTTTTAACGTTTCGTACTGCTTTTCTATGAAGCTCATTCCTTCTAAGATTTTTTCGTTAACTTTCCTGATTTCTTCTAGTTTGCTCTCAATTCTTCTAATTGCTTGATCATCATCTTTTGTTTGTTTTAGCGGCAGCAGCTCCTTTTCAGTTGGATCTTCGTCATCATCATTGGAATTTGAGTTTGTTCTTTGTTTTCTGGAGCGTTTACAAGTCCATTCATCCTTCTTTTTCCTCCCCATCGCTTTTATGGTTGTTACTGCCAATCCTGTGCAACTGTAGTGCCATTCTCCTTCACATATAAAACTAGTTAAAACCTCTACTTCTGTATTCACGATTTTCTCTTCACATTCGTTGCAGTGTGACGTTTATTCTTTCATTTTCAGTTGTTTATGCGTTTTCACTTAAAATTGTAAATTTACACCACAATTACTGAAAAGTGTAATGTTTCTTATAGGCTTCCGTAGTCTAGTGTAGATTTTTATTGCAAAATGACATTGTCAATTGCAGCTTCCGTAGAATTATTTTTGGTCTTAGTCGTCATTCCACCACTTCACAATCAAAATATAGCACTATAAATTCACTTCAAAACCTCAATAGTGGTTTCCACGCTTGCACTGTACCTTCATGTCTCTCTCGTGCATATCTGTAGTGTCTAATTTGATGCGTTTGATACCAAAACTTTAGAATAATAATAATAATAATAATAATAATAATAATAAGCTTTATTTATTGTTTACATGGCTCGAAGTTTTTACAAACTTGTGTGAGCAACAATAATAAGTATATATTAATTTAAATAATAATACATGAATTTTTACTACACACTTTTACAGAAACTTTAACAAAATTATTTTTACATAAAATTAAATATGAAGTATATGAAATATGAAATATATTACCCCTCATTTCAATCATAATTATATATATTGGTTCACTAACTCTAGTTTCAAATTTTTTTTCAATTCTTCCTTACTTTGGTAACATAGCATTGTATTATCTAATTTATTGAAGAGTGTAGGTATATAATTTGCCTTATTTCTTAGACCGTAATTATTATTCCAATTAGGCACCTTATATTTCTGCGTTTTTTTTCGCAATCGTTCTCCTTTAGTTTCATCATAATTTTTATGTTTATTTACATAGTAATTTTTTATTATAATAACATAATTACGAAGGTCCAAGATTTTTAGGATTTTATTTTTAAAAAATAATTGATTTGTTTTTTCTCTCTCATTTCCAAAAAGTGCTTTTATTATTTTATTTTGTACTCTTTGTAATCGCATTACTATATGTTCTGTTGCAAAACCGTATACCTCAATGCCGTATCTTAGCAAACTTTCCACCCACGCGTCATATAAAATTTTTTTATTTTGGTATTTAACATGTGTTTAACATTATATAGTTTTGGTATTATTTGACGTAATTTTGATATTAACTTTGTGATATGTTCTTTAAAATCCCACTGTGAATCAACCTCCATTCCCAAGTACTTCGTTATTTTTTTTTGTTCTATCTTCCTACATGTTACTTCGCAATTGATTCCTCCTACCATTGACGCACATTTTTCGGAATGAGTTATAATATTTATTTTGTGTTTATCTTTCATTTTAGGAACTGTTATGTCTAATTGCACGGTTTTTTCTTCACTTATGTAGAGTTCATTTTCTATATGCCATCCGTTAATCATGTCAAAATCTTTTTGTAAATTGCCAATCATCTCTTCATAGTTATAATTTATCGAAATTATTATAGTGTCATCTGCAAACATGTATAACAAGGTTTTATTTACATAGTCATGAATGTCGTTAACATATATTAAGAATAGCAAAGGTCCTAAGACAGATCCTTGTGGTACCCCAAAATTTATTTCTTGGTAATCACTATATTCATCTTGTATTTTTACTGTTACTTTCCTTTTGGTTAAGTAACTTCTAATAAGATTTAAAATTTTTCCTCTTAATCCAAGCGATTCACATTTTTTAATTAATTTTTCATGATCAAAGGTGTCAAACGCTTTTTGTAAGTCTATAAATATTGCACCAACATATTTTTTTTCGTTTAGTGCTTTTGTTATTATTTCGTTTATCTGTACTAATAAATCTGTCGTTCCCCTCTTTTTTGTGTACCCGTATTGTATATTGTTTAGTAATTTAAATTTTTCTAAAAATTCTCTAATTTTATTTGAAAAATACTTTTCTATTATTTTGTCTACAACTGAAAGCAGTGAGATAGGTCTGTAATTATCTTTATTGTGTTTTTCTCCCTTTTTATGTATAGGTCTCAGTACTTGTATTTTTAATTGGTCTGGCCAAATTTCTGTGTCAATCATGACATTAATTAATTTGCAGATGAAAATTGATGTATTTTCTTTAGATTGTTTAAAGTTGGTTGTATTAAAGCCGTCTCTGCCTGTAGCATTTGTATTTTTAAGTTCAGTTATAATTTGCATAATTTCGTTTGGGGTGGCGTGCTGTATATACATTGAATTGTTATGATTCCTATTTTTTTTTAATTTTTTTTTTAATAACTAGTATTGTAATGGTCACTACTTGTATAGTTTTGTAATTTCTTTTCAAATTTGTTTCTTAGTGTTGGGACTTGGTTAAGAAAATTTTTGTTAAAATCATTTCTTAGCTCTTGCAGTTCTACTTCCTCAAATGTTTTAATTAATGATGCATCCGTATTTTCTTTATGCTTTTGCTTCCCATTTATTTCATTTATTATATCCCATATTGTTTTATTTTTATTTTCAGCCTCTTCTAGTTTCATTTTATAAAAGGCTTGTTTGCAGTTTTTAATTTTCAAACTTACTTTTGCTTTTAACTCTCGGTAATGTTTTAGATTTTCTGTTTTAATCTGTCATCCTGTTTCTGTAGACACTTCCAAAGTTTATTTTTTTTATTAATCAGATCTGTTAGTTCTTTGGTTATCCATTCCTTTCTCTTCTCTTCATTTTTATTCTTTTTTTTTCCTATCTTGTATTTTTCCTGTTTCTTGTTACTTTCATAGATGTTTTTTATAATATTTTCAATTTTATTGTACATTATATTTGGACAGGTTATTTTATTTAGAACATCCCAATTTTGATCTTGCAACTTTTTTATTATATTTTTTGATTGTACTTTATTTTAATATTATCAGTTTCATGTTGTATATTGTCTTTTTTTTTAATGTTTTCTCCTGGTTTCCATATCCAACACAAGGTGAAATAGTGATCAGCAATTTTCAACGTTATTGTTCCTCCATTTACTTCCCAATCATTATTTATTAGTTTTACGTATATGTGGTCAATACACGATTTTTGCAACTTATTTTTATTATTGAGTGACGTAATTTCCTCTCTTGTGGGAGATTCTATTACTTTTTCAAAGCCGTAACCTACCATCATGTTCTCATACTTATCGATATTATTTTGATCGTATTTGTCTATTGTATTATCTTCCATTTTCAAGATATCAATATTTATGTCTCCTAATAAAATTATATTCTCCTTTGATTTTCCTGTACTCCTTAGTTTTAAAATTTTCTTCAGCTCTTTAATAAATTTAGGTTTATTTGTTTCTGGTCTTCTATATATTGCAATCAGTCTGTACCTTTGCAAATTTTTTATTAGTATCAATTCTAATCCATCATTATTGTCAATAGTTAAATTTTCGATTGTATTTCCTTCAATATTAAGATTTTTATTTATATACACTATTAGACCTCCTCCTCTGGTTGTATGTTCTCTTGTTATGTAATGGCTTTTATAGCCATTCAAATCATAAATTATTGCTTCCGTTTTCTTTATATTTATTTCTGTCAGAACTATAATATCCCATTTTATATTTGTTTGTTTCATATTCCATTTCAGTATTTCCCAGTTTTTCCGTAAACTCCGAATATTTACATGAATAATTTTTAAATTTATGTTATTTCCAAAATCACTTTCCATTATACCTTTCACTTCTGCATGTGTTTCAAATATTATTTTTTTATACTTGGGCACCATTTTGTAGTTGTAGATCATCTTGCGATCTTACCATCTTCACCTCTCTTGTATTTTCATCTTTTCTCATCATAATCTTTCCTCTGAGGAACCATACATATTTATAATCATTTGCTTTTGCGAATTCCTTTGTTTTCCAGAACAAGTGTTTGTAATGTGGAGTCATGTTTTTACTTAAATATATTCGACTTCTGTCTCCATTTCTGTATACATTGTCATTTGTAACAATTCTTTTCTTGTTTTCTAACCACGCATCTTGATATTCCCTGCTTTTAAACTGTACAATTATTACACTTTTTTTGTTCTTATTTTTGTTTGGAATTCTGTGGGCTGTTTCCACCTGGTCTTCTTTATAAAAACTGACGTTGAAGTTTTGCACCACTTTTTGCACAACATCCTTTAGATTTTCTTGAGGTAACCAGCCGAGTTGACATATCTCCAGATTTCTATTTCTGTCATATTGTTCTTTTTCATGTGTTATCAATGTTAATTCTTGTACTGTTTTTTCTATATGTTTGTCTTTAACTTCTACATTTTCTAGTTGTATTATTCTTTCATCCATTTCTTTGATTTTTTGCTTCAGTTCTTGGTTTTCTTTTTTCATGTCGATTTGTACTTGACTTACATAATCCAATGTCTTTATAATTTCTTTTTGTTCTTCTTGAAGTTTTGTATCACAAATTTCCATCAGTTTGTCCATCTTTTGTTCTAATCTATGTATTGCTGCATGCAGATTTTTTATTTCTAGGCTTTTTTCACTTTCGTTTTCACCTTCTTTTAGCTGTTTCATTTTTTTATTCTGCTCTTCATCCTTTCTTCCTTCTTCCAATTTTTGTTCTTCCGCCTTCCTTTTCTCTTCCTTCTTTTTTTCATCTTCATTAATAATAATAATAATAATAATAATAAATAATAATTAGAGGTCACTCAGTCACTTTGAAGATTTGGCACTTGTGTCATTCATTGCACCACTTTAAGTTATTAAAAGAATTTTCTCATTCTTAGGGATGTTAACAACAGTGAGTCATTAACATAGTGGTGACATGAAAGCAGGTAGGTGCAAGCCCAGACTTGTTTGTGCAAACATTGGTTCCTGTTCAAAAATTGTAGTGAGCATTAGTAGATTGAAGAGGTATCAGGCTGCAGTGCAGCTAGTGAAGCAAGTTGGACCTAGTTTTCACTTTATTTTCTATTTTCAAATGGTAGGTAACTGCTTTAAAAATGGCTAGTTTGTCTGATTCATGTGCACAAAGAGAGACACATAGTGCAAATGACATTTGGATAATTGGACCAACTACAGAGAGAATAGAAACTGTCAACAAAGAAGGGGGTTTTGTGCTGCTTATTCAATCATCATTGTAAAGAAAAGAAGACTGTTCATGAAAGTGCAGTCAATACAGTGACTGATAGTGTATTGTTATTTGAGAAAAAGCCAAGAAAAATAACATGTGATTAAAAAGCTTGAAAAGTTAGTTGACTTACTGGAGCTGAAGAAAAATAGGAAAAGAGAGACAGAAACCCAGAAAAGAAAGAAATGAGCAAAACTTTACCTAAGAACTAGAACAGTTGTTTGAGATTGCTCATGAAAATACAGTGAATGTGATTAAAATTGAAGAAGATAGGCAATTTCTGGTGCTTCAAAGATCTGGACGTAAAGGCTACATGTCGTATGTTGATATGAAAAAGAAGAGAGAATTGCACAAAGAAAGGCAGTTGAGCAGCAATGTTTTAAAAAGGAGACGTTAAGAAAGCAAGTGCAGTCAATACATTCGACATCAACTGCTAATTACAATACAAACAATGATGCAGACAATTCATATACTGAAGCAGATAAAGATGATCTTGATCCCTGAAAGCAGCGATGGACAGAAGCAGGATGTATGATAGATGTAATACTTTCACTATCGCGGCAACTGCAAAGAGTTTGAGACATAATATTGAAGACTTATCATTGTCAATAAGTACTGTTCGTATGGCAAGAAAGGCTAATCGTCAGAGTATTGCGGAGGAAACCAAAGTAAACTTTAATCCTGGGAAGCCGCTTGTAGTACACTGGGATGGTAAATTGCTGACAGATATAACCGGTAGTATGGTCAAAGTAGACCATTTTAGTAACAGGAGAAGGAACCGAGAAACTACTGGGTGTACCTAAGCTACAGTCTGTAACAGGAGAAGCAACTGTGAAGACACTTCAGGAATGGAATGTAGGAAATTTAGTCATTGGCATGTGTTTTGACACTACTTCTAGCAACACAGGTAAACATGCAGGGGCTTGCATGATCATTAACAGTAAACTAGATAGAATTTTTTTACACTTTGCATGCCGTCATCATATACATGAAGTCATGTATATGTGTACAAGTTGTACCTTGGCCCTCCCAGTGGACCCGATATTTTGTTATTTAAGCAATTTCAAACAAAATGGCAGTACATAGATAAAACAGAATTATGTCTCTAGTGGAACACCAGTTCCCGAGTTAAAGCTAAAGTACAGAGACTAAAATTGGATGCAATTTCATTTGCTGTGGAAGTCAACACTCATGCAAGAGATGATTATCGCGAGTTCCTGGTACTTTTGTTAATCTTCTTTGGTGCAAAACTTCCAAGAGGAATACGTTTTATGAAAACTGGTGCTTTCCATCAGGCCAGGTGGATGGACAAAGTGATATACTGCATCAAAATCTAATTGTTCAGCAATACTTTTCTCCTTTTTGATACGGGAAGTGTCTGTAAGGTAAATAAAAAATCTTTAGATGGTAGTGGCCGATGAAAGTTACGTTCGCAGTGCGATCTGGTAAAGTGTTTAAATTCGAGCAACCATACACGCCACCTCTGTCTAACGACACAGAGGTCTTGTAAGAGCAGGTTCGACAGTTTTTCCTGGATGCGATAACAATTTGAAGTTAACAGTCTCTTTATATTAGGAACAATATTAAAAGCAATTCCCGCCAGTAAATAAATAAGTTAGGGTTTAAGTCACTAAAATTGGGTCCTTTCCTTGGATCTGCTCACAACCTTTAATCAAATTCGGAACGAGATGGTATTATTTACAAAACAAAAAATTGCCCTTTATAGTTGTTGTAGAAACTTGTTTTGTTGACTAATTGTTCTTTTTTTGTTTGTTTCTGTTTATAGAATATCCTCAAAAGCTGTGGTGGAGATGTCAACACACCAGCACAGGTAATCACAATATTTTAAAGACTATAATAACCTCTTTAGTGTGTTTATGTTTTCATCACATACACAATCATTGCACACGGGATTATTGTGAGGGGGACATTCCTCGTTTATTCAACATCAAAGAGCATACCATTTTCGTAGCCACCCTTCTGCTGAATATTCGAGCACAGTTCATTTAAATCAATAAATTCAAACTCGTGTATGGTCAAATAACTGTATAGTAGTTAAACGTTTTCAAGTCATAATTTTTATTAATCGTTTTGCACATAAAACTATCATTGGTTTTACGCAACGTGCGTTAAAAGAGTATAGTAATTTACCCGTAGAAAAAATACGGTATTAGTCTTTGAACTGCATCCGTTTATACGAATTGAGCATCTCATACGACAGCGTGTATGGGAATTTGTCTTTATGTTAGTCGTCATGTAAAATATATGTGATGAAGTTAGGCAAACCATTCGACTGTTAGGCTCGTAAAAGCTCATGGGATAAACACGTGCAACTAGTAGGAGTGACTCGTAATGTACGCTGGTATCGATGTTGGAAAGATACTGATGATATGTGGCCAGAATATCGCATACACGTTTCGGTTCGGGTATGTGAAACAGAGGAAATTCCGCGGCCGATATGTGATTCAGTGTTTCCGTCAAGAAATTGGTGCGTAGAACTTGAACCGCTTCATGGTAGCTATAGTCAGTTTTTCTTTTCCTTGAAAACGAAAGACTAATCCACTGTAACCGTACACCGTAGCTTGCGAATGTGGTTTGAATGACAGTAGTTCTCTGGGTCTATTTATGTAGACCAGTTACTTTAATGAAATCTGGAGTGGCCAGATCTCTTACGCACAGAATAACGTGTCGAGTGATCCGTGCAGCTTCCACGCACCAAACTAAACCTGACTCAATCTACCTACCTCGCATTATCGCCGTATTACCCAGTTTTCTTATTGGCCGAATGTTCGCAAAACATGGACCATCCATGATGATTGTATTGATATGCAGTACGACATATTCCATCCTGGTTCTCTTTCTACCTACTGTCGGGTAATTTACGATGATCAGGGTGTCTCTCTGCGTGTTAAAATCCAAGTCTAGTGTTATGGATTGTCCAAAAATGGGCTTCAGGTCTACTGTTCGCACCACGTCTCTGTCGGTGGTGCGCATGAGTAGCTTGGAGTTGGCAGCATTTATTGCTAAGAATTTGCCATTATCTGATATGATGACCGAAACAACCAGATGTCTAACATCAAATACTCTCCACGTTCGTATGGGTAGCTTCTGCAAGATCAATAAAAAACTTTTTGAAGGAAGTGGCCTAGGGAAATGTTGCTCGCGGTGGGAGCGGAGAAAGTAACTGTCTTTAGAGTTTAGGTACCATTGCTTGCAAACCCGTCTCGCGACGGAAAGATCTTGCAATGACAAATTGGACAGTACCTCCTGGACGCACTACTCGTTCATCATTTATTTGGATTGGATGTACAGATCATCAACTTTATATAGTTGTCCTGAGTTTTATCTGCGCATGGTTGTGTACATCCAGTTGTGTGAAGGGCATTTATTTTCCCATGTAATACGCTCTCCAATCTGGCATTCAACTCGAGGTATCAAATTTTTATACCTCGAGTTGACTCACAATATTGTGATTTTCCATTTCGTCTGTTTGTATAAATGCTAATAGTTACAACTAAGTCATTTAATACTGCTAATAGTTAAAACTGTGTCATTTAATATCGAGTGATTGTCCTAACTATTAAAAGGGGACAATATAGTTTGGATTGCCTTTCATCCGATTTTATCCTAAAAGTAATACATCCTGTCCTATATAGGATTAAACTCTCATTATTTTGGAGAACTGTTGTGTTTCTAAATAGGTACTTTGCAGGCTAGTAGGAAATAGAAGTAAAAAGTTCTATGTCCTTTTGTATGAAACAAAAAGGTGCTGCGGTGTTGTGGTTTATTATATGATTCGCTACTACCTTTTTCTCCGTTGTGGGGAATTTACAGTGAATACCCCTTTTGATCCCTCTTGTCACTTACACAGTCACATGCTTAAGTTCATGGGCACAAAAACCACTGTGCTGTCCAAGGATGTTTCTAAGATAGATCCATTTCGAGGGAGGGGACATCGATGTACAGCATTATCTACTTGTCCAGTGCATGCCCTGTCATCTACCTGCTTCGATAGCAGCGTGCACGCGACATTGACACACTTTTCGTCGACGATAGCCCTTGACTGGATCTCATGGTTACTCCAGCCAATGGCCCTCTTACTGGGAATCAGTGTTTTTGCCCATTGTTTGTTGATATGAGTGCTGGCTGTGCATAGGAAGGTATTAGCTAGCCACTCCACAGTTATACTTCAAACTGTTCTAGGGTTTTACAGTGACGGTGGATTGGTGACTTGTAGTGTGTGACATTTCGAAAATGCACGTTTAACGTCATTGTAACATGAAACGCAGCCATTAGCTCTGAATGTTTTGGAAGGATTTGCTTGTCTCTTTGAGCAAATTTTTTTTATTCATGCACCATTTACTTATTGAGCAAGGGAGAAAAATCATTTGTTTCTAACTCAGAAGTAAAAGGTTTCTCTCGTTTTTTTATTCATACTCTTGAAGGATTTGCTTCATATCTAAAATTCAAGCATTTATTGTTGCAGGTAGCATGTCGAATTAAATCCTAATCAACAATGCATTATTTTTTTTGGCTAACCGGAAATTGTT
>JAHWFP010037927.1:28979-57591 GCA_023313725.1 Lithobius niger
TGTGGCATCATTTTGTAAATTCGTATACACACTGTAAATCTTCGTTTAACTAGTAAAAAGCATGGAATTTATTCTTTCTTTTAATTTTCAAGGTTTTAACGTTATAAGTTAACATTATATATACAGTACTTACCAAGCTCTCATTCTAATCCTTTGAATTAAGAATTTTTGAGGGTGCATATCCGGACTCATGTTATATGGCTTTAGTCTTCATGGAATTTTTTTCTTTTTCTTTTACCTAATTAATTTTTTTCCTTTTCTTTTACGTAAAATATTCCAAATATTCACTATTCAAAACGAGCGCGGGCTGCAAGTTAAAAGAGTGCACAAGTCTGTCCAAATTTACTAATTCCGAATTTTAATGGTATCTTCACTACACAAAACGAGCGTGAATTTCTCGCAATGCAAGTTAAAAAAATACACGAATCTTCCCGTAGAGAAGTAGATTATGTTTCGTCTTGGAAAGGCAACTGCTTATACAAGTCGTACTTCTCAGTCATGGATGGCCCATCGTGAAATTTGTTTCTATACCGATACATTATGCTCACTATTTTCCCCAATTCAAATTCAACATTTTCCGGTTAGCCAAAAAAAATAATGCACCATTGATGATTAATGCTTTATGGTATGGTTCGTAACACTAACGCGTCTGGAAATAACCTACTCAGGCTACATGTTTGTTTTATAGGATGGTTCTGTTACGTGCACTAGCGGAAATTTCCGCGTGTAAATTCGAATAAAAAACTTGGCGCACGAAATCTGTTTTTGTAAACAAACTTTGTCCTCAGCTGATAGTGAAGGAATTTCCTCTTCTTTAAACCGAACTACCATACCTTCATTGCTATAAACTATAGCTAATGAATTTGGCGCGAATGCCAATAGTTCTCTGGGTTCTCTCACTTAGTAACTATCGGTTACTTTAACAAAATCCTGAGAAGCTGAATTTCTCACAGTTAGAGCAACGTAATAAGGTATTTCTGTGGTTTTGATGCACCAAACTAGAGCACATTCCATCCAATTAGCTCTCATCACGTTTGACATTCCCGGCCGCTTAAGAGGGCGAACGTCACGAAATTCTGACCCATCCACGATGATGACGTTGGTCCCAGGAATGGCCCTTTAAAATGCAGTTCGTTTTCTTCTGACGTCCGGATGGTTTACGACTATCAGAGCATAGCTTTGGTGGTTAAAATCTACGTACAGTTTTATAATAGGTCTGAAAATGGGTTCGAGTTGTATCGCGCGCATCTCCCGGCAATCGCTAGTCCACACGAGCAGCTCTGTATTTGCAGCGTTAATTGCCAAGAATTTACCGTTGTCTGATATATATACGGAAACTATCGGGCGTACCACGCACAAGTTTTTTGATACGCGAACCGGTAGTTTCTGTAGGGTCATTAAAAATCTTTAGACGGTAGCGGCCGATGGAAGTTACAATTGCGGTGCGATCTGGTAAAGTGTTTATGTTTCGAGCAATCGTACCACGCCCTACAAACATGTCGAGCGACACAGAGGTCTTGCAAGGACAGATTCGATATTATTTTCTGGATACAGTAGTCGTTCAACATCTCGGAGTAATTATTATTTTGTATGAACCAGTACTCTTTATATACTGTAGGAACAATAAAGCAATTCCCACCAGAACATTAATTAGCATTCCAAATTCCAAATATGCATTATACACACTTTGTGGAAATATTTGGATCATAATCTAAGATTTAGAATATCGTTTTTTTTCTACAGTAAGTAATTCGAGCCAATATACTACATTGGCTCGAATTACTACTTAATCTCTTTCACTCCAGGCGTACACTATATTATTATTTATTTTCTTAAATTAAACTGATAATTGCACTTCTAATTGCACTGCTAGCTTTTTTGTCTGTATGTATGTCTGGGAGAGAAGAGTCCCTACTACTTGTGAATAACTGGAATATAAACGGATTGAACTTACTGTATTCATACCAGTTCTTGGGTTGTGTGTTCATGGACCTCCCACCCCACAAAAAAAAATAAATACATTAGATCAAGCCGTAAATAGTCATAAACTCATTCGGTGAAAAGGAAATCGTCATGGACACTAAAACCGTATTCGATATAAGATCTCATTCCTTCGTGTTTAGGGGAAGGGCTGTAAACTTCGTTTTGGACCAATATATGTGGTTCTCCGCTAGAAATGTGGCTTTGTTACTCGATTATCGGAACACAAGAAAAGAGATCAAATGTATCGTGAGTGAGAAGCATCGTAGGATGTACTCAGAGTTAAAACACGACAACTTTGAGTCATCCAGTGACTTTCAACAACACGGTGTTTTCAGAGATGAATTTAGCCTGCAGCTGCTAATACTTAAATCACGTACTCCTTTTGCGAAAGACATACAGGAATGGCTGTTCGACGTAGTTTACCCGGAGATCAGAGCAACCAGCGCTTATCATTTTGAGATTCGAATAGTAGAACGAAACAAGCAGAATAAGAAGTTATTATCCCGTTGCAGGATACTGGAGAAATTCAGCATAGACACACCGACAGAAAAAGATAAATTTCGTAGCTTCGTCGTGGTAGAAAAAAACGAAAACGTGGATCCCATTCAATTAACCAAATACCAATAGTACGTGTGACGTTCCCAAAAAAGATCCATATGTTCTGCTCTTAACTGGCTGAAGGGAGTTTATCCACGATCGAAGGTTATTTTTAAATTACCTTTTATACCGAACGCAATTAATTTTTACAACATGCTGAAAACCGATTTGGGTGTTAGCTGGCATAGCAATCATGTCAAAACCCATTTACAAGCGCGCGAATTGATTTCTAACATGAGCAAGTTGCATAAAAAACGTACAGAATGGTTAATAACCAATTGGTATAAACCGATTACCCGTGCCTACACTTCTAGCCTCTTGGACCCCCACCCACACTGAAACCGAGGGTGCACACTCTACAACGTATTAAGTTCTCAAATTTAATATGAACAATAACATTCTGATATAGTTAGCTCTCGTGATTACTATTGAGGTTTTATCCAAGGTTCGTACCAATGCTTACAAACCTTAAAGTTCATATTTATCATTTTACCATTTGTAAGGTCTTACAAGTCTTTGAACAATTGAAAATGCAGTACTTGCAAGTCCTTCTTTTTAATTTCCATACGGATTGGATAAAGCCTCTGCTGGTTTGTATATCATTTCAAATTTATTTTCTTAAACTCAGTTGGATGCTGAACCCCTTCACGGCTGTATTCAAAAAGTAGTTGGCAGAATCATTCAGAAATCTTGTAAACCATTTAGTATTTACATGGTAATGTGAAAAGTTAACATTATATACGGTAACTACCAAGCTCTCATTGTAATCCTTTGAATTAAGAATTTTTGTTTAGGTTAACTTGTCTTAGTTTTTTTCATGGCAGTGATTCCAGTCAGCACAAAACATTAATTTGGCGTTATACTATAAGGACATTTTGTCTGGCCAAGATAGCCAAAATGTTTGCTTTGCAGCTTATAAAATTGGTAATTCGTACATACTATAGCCTATTTGGTGCTGCTTTATTCGAAGACATATTTGGGTAAGCAATCTTGCCACAATTTGATTCAACGCACTCTCTTGTTTTGTGTGCGAATTGTGTAGTATTGTTAATGTCGGTATTTTTTCCTAAGAGACTAGGAACAGAGCTAATAGCAATCTTCTGTGGCGAACATTTCAGAACCTTTGTATCATTATTTGGGATATAACTTGAAATTGGAAATAATTTCTAATGTAACCCAACCGAAAATAACTGCAAAACTAGACCTATAATGGTGTACCAGTTGCTTCATTAGAAACTGAAATTTTACTCAAGTCCGCAGCAAAACTTCTCACCAGCTTGACAATTGGTTTTCCCCACAATTAGAAAAAAATGCTTGCATGTTGTTACTCGCGTGCAGTTAGAGATTTAAGCACTTAAAGGGAGTATATTCTTTATCTGCAGTCGAATCCAGATCAATAGTTTAATTACTCAGTAACAAAAAATGGGATGTTATCAAAACGGTAGCCCCCTGCTGCTGACTATGCGAGCACAGCTCTTATCGAGTTATTAAATTCAAACTTGTAATAGGAATTTAATAGACTTGTTTGAAAAGAATAATTTTAAAAATCAAAACTACTCTCATATCATGAAGTAACCCAATGGGTGTGTGGGGTTGGGGGAGGTAACGTTTCATTACCCCCTGCTGTTGACTATTCAAGCACAGCTCCTATCAATTAATTAAATTCAAACTTGTAATAGGAATTCAATAGACTTGTATGAAAAGAAAAATTTTAAAAATCAAAATTGCTCACTCTCATATGATGAAGTAACCCAATGGGTGTGTGTGGGGGTACAAAAACGTTACCCATCCTGCTGCTGACTATTCGAGCACAGCTCTTATCGAGTTATTAAATTCAAACTTGTAATAGGAATTTAATAGACTTGTATGAAAAGAAAAATTTTAAAAATTAAAACTATTCTCATATCATGAATAACCCAATTGGTGTGTATAGGGGGTTCCAAAATGTTACCCCCTGCTGATGACTATTTGAGCACAGCTCATATCAATTAATTAAGTCCAAACTTGTGATAGAAATTTAATAGACTTCCCTTACAAAAAATACTGCAGTTATCCCCATGAAAACTGTACTTTACTGCAGTTGTTACTATTTTAACTGCAGTTTTTACTCGTTTAACTGCAGTTCCCTTATGAAAATGCAGTTTCCGTGATAAAGGGCAGTTTTCAACTGCAGTTACACTGCACAACTGCAGTTTCTGTGACAAGCTGCAGTTTTCAACTATACTTCTTATAGACTGGAACTGCAGTTCCATTATAGAACTGCAGTTTTTGAGGAAACTGCAGTTTTAAAGTGCATATCTGTGATAGAGTGCAGTTTTCAGCTGCAGTTCTCATAGATTTTAACTGCAGTTCCACTAAACAACAGCAGTTCGTGTGAAAAATAGCAGTTTTGAATTGCTCGATAGACATGAACTGCAGTTCCATTACAGAACTGCGGTTTCTATGTAAAGTGCAGTCTTCAAGTGCAGTACTTGAATTTTTTTTCTGTGACGAAGTGTAATTTTCATCTCCAGCTCATGTAGACTAACTGCCGTGCCACTATACAACTGCAGTTTCTGTGATCAACTGCAGTTTTTAACTACTGTTCTTGTAGACTGGAACTACACTTTCATTACAGAATTGAAGTTTTAAAGTACATTTCTCGTAGACTGGAACTGCAGCTTGTGTGGAATACGTCTTACAGACTGGAACTGCATTTCCATTAGAACACGTCTGCAGTTTTTAAAGAAAACTACAATTTTTAAGTGCAGTTCTTGTATACAGTTTCATTACAGAAGTGCTGTTTCTGAATCAGAATCCTATATTCAAGACTAGCCATCATCAACAATAGCAGCAGTTTTTAAAGAATTTGTAGACTGTGATAGTAGCTTACAAGTTAAACTGTGGTTTTCAGTTGCAATTATAAACTGAAATTGCTGTTACGGGTTTTAACTTTTATACAGTCGCAGCCGGCTCAAGCAATCCGCTTCCGAATTATGATGGACTTCTCTTCTATCACAACCAATCCATCCCGCAAAACTGTAAATCAGGTCAGTGAACTCCTTGTGCATCGGCTGAACCATTCATCGTGACCACCTGTGCCTCGAATTTTTGCAAATTGCTTACCTAATTTGTGTAGTTGAGGTTTTTGCTCTCCAACGAGTCCACTATTTACCCCTTTTTGTGACGTCATTTGTTTAACAGCGTCAATTACTATCTCTATCTTCAGTTCCGCTTTTGACGTCCTCTACGATTTTGGCATCACTTAATAACAAGCTGAAAATTACAACGCAACCATGTCTCGCTGTCAAGAGTGCGAAAACCCAATCACCACAAATGAAGGTGACATACTAACCTGCTCCTCCTGTAAAGGAAAATTCCACTACAAATGTATGGGGCTAGCTGCCACAACATTAAAGGCCATGGGAAAGAAAAAAAAGATGAATGGAGTTGCAAGAGATGTAAGAAAGGCAAAACAAACTCGTACAATGAAGATGCAAAGGAAAATGATGCCGAAACAGAAGATGGTGCTGAAAATACTGACAACACTAAAAAAGACCCACTTGAAAGAATAGAAAATAAAATCAACGAAGTTTTAAAAGGAATGTAATTCATAGAAAAACAGTACGAAGACATCAGAAAGGAAAATATTGAAATCAAGAAAAAAAACGTGGAAATTAGAAAACGTCTACAGGCACTTGAAGAAAAAATGCATAAGTTTGGTGAAAATAAATCAGACACACAAACATTAAAAACAAAAGTCGAAAAAAATCAAAAAGAGCCAAAACGGAAGTGAATAATATAATAGAAATAGTAATCTTGAAATATTTGGTGTGGAAATGGTAAAAAAGAAGACATTAGAGATCCTATTTACCGCATTGCTGACAGACTTCAGCTCAGTTACTTTGACATCGGCCACATTGAACGTGTTCACCGTATACCCACAAAAAACACAGACAAACTGCAGCCTATTGTGATTCAGTTTAAAAGCAGGAACCATAGAGATGAATGGCTTATGGGAAAGAAAGGCAGAATCACAAACGACGATATTTTCAGCAATGGTAACAAAGAAAAAATTTACGTAAATGAACATTTGACCCCGTATTTTAAATCATTGCTCTGGAAAACAAAAAAATCAACTCAAACAAGCCTACAATTTTTTTTGGATTAGAGACGGAAAAATAAACGTTAGGAAAAACGAAACTGAAAAAGCCGTGACCACTATACGCAACAAAGACGATCTTGAACAACTAACAAAACTGATCAAAACTAATATCTCCAATGGAAGTTAATGCACATTCGAATTTCCTGGACCTTGTCAATGACAATGCTGAAAACTTCCACGATCTGAGCAAGAAACTCCTGTGTACTAACAAAAACAAAGGACTTCATGGTTTACAAATAAACCTTAGAAGTTGTAGGACGCACTAGGAAGAACTTAAAATAGTTATTGATAACTGTAAAATTTTCTGAGACTTCATTGTTATAAACGAAATTAATATCAAAGAAGAACTTGCACACTACCAGATGATAGACTAAACTCAAATTGCCAATTGTCGGCATCTTAAAAGGGGTGGCGGCATCATGGTTTTTATTAACCAACAATTTAAAATTATTAACTCTGAAAAAATATTTCTTCATGGAAACGAAGCGCTTGCCATAATCTTCTCTGTTGATAATATTATGTATAATATTATTGCAATTTACAGACAGTCCTCTTCAAGTCGGACTACGTTCCTTTATGAATTGAAAGCCCTAATCAAAATCAAAAATCAAAATTCATCAACAAACACTATTATCATTGACGATTTAAATTTTAATCTGTTCAGAGAAACACAAGACAATTCTGAAAAATTCGACATTGAAAGGTTTGAAAACATTACGGCAGCAAATGGATACACCTCGCAAATTAATTCTCCAACCCGTGTTGAACTGAAAATGAGCACTATCACTAAATCCTGCCTTGATGTGATCTACACTAAACTTAATAAGACTTGCTGTAATGGTTATGTCATCAAACAAACCATTACTTTACTTGTCTTGAGATTATACATTCTGACCCTGTAAAAGAAACACACCATGATAATCATATCATCAAAAAATTAAACAATTATAACATTATTAAACAGCTTGAAAACTTTGACTGGAGCATCCTGGACAAATACACCAACTCAAATGACGTATACAACGAAATTGAAAATATCATTCAGGAAATATATAAAAAAAAACACATCATTAAAGCAGTCTCATTCTACGAACAAACTTTTCAAAAATGAATGGATGAATCAAACTCTTCTCCAGGAAATCTACATAATTAAAATCATATGATGTGCGTGCGTGCGTGTTTGTATCTCTAACTCCTCTGGAACTAAAGCACCTACAACGATGGGAGTAGGAACAAACGAAAGATAATTAAATTTCGCTTTTAATAGGCCTATTTTCATCTCTGTAACTGGATATTATCACCCTCAAATAAGCGAAAGAACCTGAAAAACTAACGTCACAGTTTTTTTAACCCTCCTCATGTTTGTTCATGACGTCATAGTTTGTTCATGAAAACCTCCTCGAGCAAAGAGAGTTGATCTAGAAAAGGATGCACGGATGACGTATTTTGCAACACACCACATATACATCTTAAAATTGGTTTTATACTAACTGACTTGATGCAGGGAAAAATCAAAACAATTCATTTGGTTTTAAAACGGTGTCAAACATTCGTGTTTCTGAAGCACGGAGGTGCCTGGATTGAACGAGCAAAGCGAGCGATTTCCATGTAAAGTAAACCTTTTCAATGTGTGGCTCGCTTTGCTCCATCAACTTTCATCTCTCACCTTCGTAGGAGATTACATCTGGCATTCTCCAAGTGAGGGATCACCAGAAAATGTAGTGATAAGACGCCCATGGAAAAATCTTTACTGACCAGGACGTAAAAAACAATATTCTTAAAATAAGTAAAACAAGAAAACCCATATAAAGTTTATACTAAGTTGAATCAGTCACGTTTCTGAGGAAATACTTGTGCTGATTGAGTGAGCGAAGCGAACGAAAATCAGCGTTTGTCATCAGAAACAGGGCTTTTCTGATAAATTACTTGATCTTTTTGCTTGATTGCGTAGACTTAAAAAATAATATTGACCTTCTCTCGAGATAATCGATATCGCATATTATATTCTTATAATTTCCTTGATAGTTTTTTATGTGTAAGGTCTGTCTGTATCATAAGTGTTGCAGCAAGAAATCTTATCGAGTGCAGCGAGACGACGCGGAATGAGTGAGTGAAGCGAGCAACTCTGCTAGTTAACTATAAGAACAAGCTCTGGACAAAAATTACTAAAACTAATTAACCAACTCCAGAAATAATTCTTGAATACAAAAATTGTAAGCAATTTGTGACTCGCAATATCCTCTTAGCAAAAAACGCGTTTTATGAAAACTTTATTTCTGGAAACAAATTTGATAGTTCCAAAATCTTGGATAAACTTAATCATTTAATGGGAAAAAACAAAAACAAAATATCGATGAACACTTCAAAATTGCCTTAAAAAATGTAAAAACTGCCGCCCATACTAACTCTTTTAATAATGAGTTTCGTTCACAAATTGATAATCTAAAAAACAAAAATAAACATACAAGAAGATGTCGAAATATACTAGCTAAAAACAAATTAATATGTTCCATAATTCCATCGCTATTTCGCCACCTATTATTTACGAAATTATAGAAATTTTAAATAATATTGCAGTAAAAATCTACAGGATACGACGGTCTCCTTATGGACCATTTTGTCAAAGCCAAGGAAAATTCTGCTCTTTTTCTCCAAAAACTTATAAACATAATACTTGATTCTGAGACTTGGCCTGACAAAAAAAAAACCAAATCCTTTGACCAGTGTAAAAAAGGGTTCCAGCACTGACTACACCAGCTACGACCAATTGCTTTACTGCCTTCAATAAACAAAATTGTTGAAAGATTTTTTACTAACAAAATCGAAAACTATTTTCGTTAATATAAACTTTTTAACATTATGCAATTTGGCTTCCAAAAAGGTAAGGGGACAACGGATGCGCTTCTTTATATTAACAACTACATTTGTCGTGCTCTAAATGGGGGCAAATTCGTCAGTGCTCTCCTCATTGATCTTCATAAAGCTTTGATACGCTTAATTTTGACATCCTTAAAACTAAACTTGGCAAATACGGAATCCGTGGAAAAATCCAAAACATTCTTTTGAGTTACCTTACTGATAGAACCTGTAGCGTTAAAATTGACTATTGCCTGAGTGAATGGACTGATATTAAATATGGTGTTCCTCAGGGTTCGATCCTTGTCCCCATTCTTTTTCTGATTTACCTAAATGACATAAATGATTTCAATTGGAAATCTTATCCTATGCTCTAATCTTACTTATCTTACGCTCTTTGTTGATGACATCTTCATACTGTCCATAAACGTAGACAAAGATACAATGATTTGTAATCTGCAAACCGACTTCAACTTAATTAATGAATACCTTTTTGAAAATGAACTTTATATTAATGCAGATTAAACTTGTGTCCTTCCCTTTTCTACTTCACACATGACTTTGGAAAATTTTGACATTAAATTGCACCACCCTAACTGTAATTTTACTGAAAATAGTAGGACCTATACCTGCCTGAGCCTAAATATTGTCAAACAAACTAAATACCTTGGTATTGTCATTGACAGAAACTGGAAATTTTATGACCATATCAATAACTTAATCACCAAGGTCAGGCAGTTCCTTCCTGGTCTTTATAAAATCAGGGATATTTTGGATGAACATAACAAAAGACTTATTTACAATACCTGCATACTTTCTCTTGTCAGATACGCATGCCCTATTTTTGCTTATAACTCTTCTGGATACAATGACCGTCTTCTAAAAATACTAAATAAAGCTTGTAAGATTCTTTTCAGAGATGTTAACTCCACAAAAAAACATCAAATCTTCTTCAAGAGAAATCTCTGATGACCTTTAGGCAAATTTCTGACTTTACAGTAATTACACAAAATTACTTTAACAAAGATTACAACATACCTGTACAGAGAGCGATCGGAACAATAATAATTAGCTTAAAATTCCTTCTTTCAGAAACTTTTATGGAATGAGAACCATGAACTTCATTTCATCCTTTTTACTTAACAAACTTCCCATAAATTTACGCGAAATTAGGAATAAATATAGATTGAAAAAAGAATAAAAAATTTGGATTTCCTCAAGAAAAAATGCTCCTGTTTTAACCTGTGATTATATTCATGATAGTAAATTTTCTTACTTATTGTTTGCATTGTACTTTATATAAAACAAATTGACAACCTGTTAACCCTTATAGTTATAAAACTTGAAAATGTATTTTAAACAACACGTCTGTTACCTATATTGTCTTAATTATGTATTATGTTAAATAGCACACACAGTCTGCAGTCTCGGGCCTTCAGATGTAAACCCTTATGAATAAATTATTATTATTATTATAAAAATAAAAAAATTTTATATGATGCATGGATTGAAAGTCTACTACGCTATGGAATTGAAATTTATGGCTTTGCGAGCGATCATGTATTACTTAGATTACAACGAGTACAAAACAAAATAGTAAAAGTATTGTTTGGAAAGGAAGGAGAAAGAACAAATGACTTATACGTAAAAAATAATATTCTTAAAATAACAGAATTACGTGATTATGTGATTATCTTAAAAAATTATTATATAAGTACACATAAAAATTATGATAAAAATAAAGGAATACGACTAAGGAAAACAACACAGAGATTTAAAATACCTGAGTGGAGAAATGCGTACGGAACGAGGAACAAACAATATTATATACCTAAGGTTTTCAATAAACTAAACCCAACAATGCTGAACTACCAAAACAAAGGAGATTTAAAAAAAGAATTAAAAACAGAACTAACAAAACTATATCAATATTAAAAAAAAAATTGAACTTTTAGTACCTAAGTAATGATTATGACTATGTTATATTGTAAATATTTGTAAATTCATGTTTTTTGTGCTAATGTGTTAATTTATTAATGTGTTAAATTATTAATGTTCATGTATGTTATTGTAGCTCATACAAGTTTCATTGAAACTTCGAGCAATGTGATGCAATAAATTAATTATATAATTATTATACAGAAGTAATAAAAAGTAACATTAATAAAAGATACATATAGCTCAACTGAAATTGTTAAAAATTGAGTACCACAAGGTTCTGTACTAGGACCATTATTATTCTTAATTTACACTAATGACATTGATGAAAATATAGAAAAAAGCAACATTTTCCTTTTTACAGATGATACAATATTATTATCAATAAATAACAACTATGAAGTATTGGTGAAAATTTTACAATATGACTTCAACATATTAAATGATTTTTTTCATAGAAATGAACTATATATTAGCAAAGAAAAAACTATACAAATGGATATGTTGGTAATAAAAATTAAAAATAAGAAAGAAATATGGATAATAAAACATTATGGTGCTTGTGAAAACTTAATACCTGGAAAAATTAAATATACATGTGATGAAAAATGTAAGGAACTAGAAAAAAGAAAAAAATAACAAATGTATAGGACTTATAATTGATGAAAATTGGAACTTTAAAGAACATATAATTGGAATTATAAAAAAATTAAGACAACTTATACCAGAAATATATAAACTCAAAAACATAATAAATGCTAAACAGAAACACATAATCTATAATGCATGGATAAAGAGTATAATAAGTTATGGAATAGAAATTTGGGGTAATACTACAAAATATATAATTGAGAGATTACAAAAAGTTCAGAATAAATTAGTGAAGGTATTATTCAGGAAAACAAAAAGAAAAGGAAAACAATTGAGTTATTAAAAGAAAGTGAATTATTTAAAATAAGGGGGCTAACAAAACTATTCAATAATAATAAAAAATTATTATAGCAATAAACATAAAGTATTATCAGAAAACATTAGTAAATTACGAGGAGGTAAAAGAAAATATGAAATGCCACAATGGAATAATTCTTATGGACAAAGAGGAAAAACATGGTGTATAACAAAAATATTTAATGAACTTCCAGAAAAAATGTTAACCTTTGCAAATCTGAATGAACTTAAAAAACAAATTTAACAACTCACATTATCAAAAATCAATATTAATACAAGATACAGCATAGACAAGACCTAATAAATCATAATGATAAAGTAATTTGATGTAAAATAAAGTATGTATTTATGTAACTTGGTGTAATGTAATTGTGTGTAACTATGTATCATGATATAATACCATTCATACCATTCATGCCATTCACCATTCATGCTGCAGCAGTCCCTGCCTTACCATCACTTTTATGAAATAATTAACTTAATTAAATTCATAAAAGTGATAGGAATTAAATTCAAGTAATTAAATTCAAACTTGTGATAGGAATTTAATAGACTTGTATGAAAAGAAAATTTTAAAATTCAAAACTACTCTCATATCATGAAGTAACCCATTGGGTGTGTAGGGATTTCTATTCAAACTTGTGATAGAAATTTAATTATAGTTTTTGTTTAAAGGATGGTATTTTCACCAAGGGCCAGAAAATACCAATCCTGTTATGTTTGTGGGTCATTATATTGGTTTTAGAAGAAAGAAAAACCTGGGAATAAGCATAAAGGCTGAAGAATTCCCCCCCCCCACACACACAGGTAAGCTTCTTTACAAAGTATTCTTTAAAATCAATAATTCATTAAAAGAAAGTTTGTTACAAACAGGGTCTACCTAAATTTAAATGCAGCACTTTATATAACTTTAAAATTAAAGTCAGAAGTGCCCAAAAAAATTAAATACAGCGTCCTACTGACAAGATGCACTTTGCCGAAACACCAAGTAAAGAGAGAATTCCGTTTAGTTTAACGGACCGGTCCCTATGACCGTCACAAGACTTTTCACACAGACAAGTGATTTGCTCTTTGCTCCACTCACGTCAGGAAGACCACAGATTGGCAGAAGGTCTCTTTGAAACTGGGCTGGGCATGCCTCAGCTTGGTTGGGTCTATCACCTATCATTTTATTGTTCGACATCAATTTCTCGACAGTCGACTGCTCTTCGTGAGAGTTTGGCTGGGTTCAAAGTCCAGTAACACTAGTTATCCGTCACAGTCACCACAGGGGAAGGCAGTCGGGGCACTCTAGGCATCTGGTCAGTGTAGCTGAAGTCAATTTATCGGAAATTTCTCATGACTGTGTGCTCTTCTACAAACAATACTGATGCTACGAAAAGTAACATATCAAGGGAAAATGAGTCTGCGCGCAGTGCCCCAGGGGAGGGGGTGTACCCAGCCCAAAGACCTAAAATTTGCAATTATGATTTTTAATGGCGGTGACTATAGTGTACTCGATTTGTACGCATTGTGAATTTTATATCCTAATACATGCAAATTACATACATCCAAAATAAATAAATAAATTGTAAATAAATTATAAATTATTTATACAAATTATACATCCTAATTATTTATACAGAGTGATATTTAGGTACTAGGCCTATAAGATGTACCCCCTCCCGAAATGTGCTCAACAGGTATAGCACGGACCCTACTGTATCCAAGTTACAACCTAGTGAGCTCATCTAATATCCTGGCTCATTAACTTTGTGCTACATTTTATTGTGAAACCAGGATTTAACCCAGTAATCGAAAAGGTTTGAAATACATTGATATCTCCAACCATTGTTCTTGTATTGCAGTGCATTTGGATTGCCAAACCGAAAACCTTGCAAACCTCTAAACAATTTAGTCAAATCTAATGAATATCCTGAACTCAAAGTTTGAACATGTAAGTAAAAGGGTTTGAAATGCGTTGATATTTTCAATCGTAGTGCATCTGTAGTGGTGCAATGTAGTTTGTTTAATAAACAACCTAACTGCCAGATTGAATGCTGGGGATGTCGGAAATAAACATCAGATATTTCCTGGTTCGGAATGAGATTAAGGCACCTCCACTTTAATTCAACACTACATTTTCGAAGTGTCCGTCTTGCGCTGCAATGCAATCACCAAATCTTTGATCAAGATTTTGCCAATCTCCTTCAATTATATCCAGTGTAATTGTTTGACAGATCTCAACAATACACTCCCAAAAGGTTTGCGGGTGAAGTACTGCGCCTAGCCTGTTCCTCAGATAGCCCCATAGGAACGGAGGGGTTAGATCAGGACTTCTGGGAGGTCATTTTACTGCTCCTTCACTCCAAATCCATCTGATCCAACCACTCCTGTATATTGCGTCCAGAGTGGGAAGGAGCCCCATCGTGCTGATACCATACGGCACAAGGGATGCACACAGCAATCCTATATAGGATTGAACAAAGATTTCAGTACTTTATGGATCACCCTGTATACAAATATTGCTATGTTTACTCTGGGGCTTAGAAATTTTATTAGATGCATGTATGTGACTGCCTTTATTCCAAAATGTTGGAAAGGGCCAAAAATGAATTTTACATTGGTTGTTATATAAAACTCATTTTACAAGAATTTTTAAGGTATTTTGAGGCGGTTACAAAATCCGGAAATCAATTTCCGACACATCCCTGATTTTAATCATCACCTGATTTTATAATTTCGTTTATACGTAAGGCGTTACTGTTGAGTTCTTTAATTCTGTCTTTTAAACAACTAATTACAATTGCTTATAGATGGGTTGTCTTCCTCAGAGATTCCAGCTGGTTTTTTCTTTCCTCAATATTTCGGATGATTAACCATTTTCTAAATTTACGACTCGACTCTGTTGTGGTTTTAGTTATTAGTTCGTTTAACACATTATCGCTTATAAACATCGTCTTAGGATGCATTTTTATTGGACTTAAATCCAGTTCTTCATAAGTTTGTTTGTCCTCAGATTTAACAAAATTATTACTATGTCCTAAAACTGCGGTGATGTCTGAAAATTTATACCAGCAGCGACCAGATGATTCTAAAACCATATAAACTGGATGTTCCGCAAACATAATTATCTTTCCTTCCTCCGCCATGATTAGAGTAGATTCGTTGGGATATTTAATGTGGTGTATAATGTGTTTATGCCAAATTATACCGAGTTTATATAGGCCTTGGAAGCCAATCAACAAAAGACCTATCCATGCATACTAGGGTGGTGCTGAAAAAATTTATTTTTTTATTTTTGGGCACATTAGGTCATTGGACAAAACCTGCTTTGGGCACATTAGGTCATTGGACGAAGCCTGAATGGAGTTAGATAGAAATTTCTTACATAGAAATATCTTAGAGAATGTATTGATTTGACCATCCACCTAGCCCTACACATAGCACCAGGTGCCAAGAGACAAACTCCTCGTGGAGGAATATAGCCCAAGTAAATTAAGGCAAGAGGGATGTTTTTAAAGTCAGCGGCTTGCAAGTCGCAAGCCGCTGACTTTAAAAATTCTCCTAAACTCTGGTGGTTACCTTTTCCCTAAGCAAGTTATGGCATACCATGTCTTCTACTATTTCGTTTTGGCTGGATAAAATTGCTGCAGTTTCACCATCTGTCTTGCCAAAGTTAAATTTGTCACGAGTCACTGAAGACCATTTGCTGTGAAAGAGCTTGACCATAGGATGTCTGGCCCAATAGAAGATGACACAGCCAAAGAGTTAAAAAAAATCCTGCAAAGAGGACCTGCAGGATGTGGTGAAGTAGCACAAATTGGTCCCGGAGTTGCACCAGCACTGGTTGACAGCAGTTGTCGAATGACAAGGCTTTCCCTTTCTCAGTGAGATCCCAGTCATGGAGAGCTTGCCATTGCTTCTCCTGTGCCATTGGCACCGTTAGGATGCGCTCCACGCCTTGACGTGGAACAAGAATTGGCAACTTTCATTTGTAATGCAGAGATATCAGTGAGAAACTTGCGATCCCAATAGACTACATCAGGAGCAAATACTTCTTTGCGATCGTTTCGAACCTGTGCTGTATTCTTCCACATCAAACTGATCAACAATTTAGAATAAGTTGCTGAGGGGCTTGGCCAACAGCATAAGAGAAAGCTTACACAGTATTTCGATACGCTGATCTTCGTTCTATCAAATGCTGCTGCAACTTGTGATGGACTAATGATGTTCTTTGGACGAGTTCACTTCAGTAGTTACTTCACCAATGCTTTCAGCACTGTTAAAATTGCTGCCACTCCCCTCTGGAGAAACTGACTGACATCTGAGCACTAATGCTGGTACTGTGAATCATCCTCCTCGTTCAGCTCTCAACTATTCAACATCATTTCTATCCTCTTCAGCTTGATTTTAATTACCAAGTTCTGGTCCATCTGTGCTATTGACCTTGTTCCCCATCCATCTCCAAGTTGTGTCTGAAGCAAGGAGTTGTCTTCAGGGTTTGAATTACCCCGTCAATGTCAGCATGAAAAATGTTGAATGATTTTTAGCATCCTTTTTAGCTTTTGTGTGACTCTGCCTCTCTTTCTGCCCGTCCTGAAGGTTCCTCCACAATAATTGGTCCAATTTCATTTGAAGGTAAAGACCTGCTGAGACATAAATGGAATCGCATAGATTTGACTACAAATAACTATTAACGAGTACCGCTACTTGTTGGCTGTATAGTAAAAATTTCACTTGGCATGCGGCACTCCTCAAACATGGAAAATTTTAAAGAATGTTTTGCAGTAGAGTTTCTGTTACCAATAGGAACAAATGTAGCGGATGTCCCAGAATATTTTTTTTGCTACCACCCTAATGCATACAATTGTACAATTATCTCACGTTTGTGATTTTACACATTGCAACACTTGTATTACTTATTTTAATTATTTGGTTCATCTGATATTATAGTTTTGGCTATATGTAAGATGACACTGTTCAGTTCTTCAATTTCATCTTTTAAACAATCGATCATATTTTGGAGATTTTGTTTCCCCATAGATTCCACCCGATTATTTCTTTCACCTCTTAGACAATCTATTATAATATCTTTTTGAATAAGTTGCTTCCGCAGTGATTCCAGCTGATTGATTCTTTCATCGTTGATGCTGGTGATTAACCATTTTTAGAATCTGTAGGCTGACTTCATCTGAGATTTAAGTAGTAAATTGATCAATCCATTAATATTTATAAACACTGTCATAGGATGAATTCGATCCAAATTAGATTTTAAACCTAATTGTTTGCAAGTCAGTCTATCTTCATCTTCAACTGAATTTTTTACCATATAAGAAGTATTACTGCTTCCTAAAATACCACCAATATCAGCAGCCTTGTACCAGTGGTGACTGGCTAAATCTAAAACCGTATAAATGGAATGTTGTTCAAATATAATATTCTCTCCTTTTTGTGCCTTGGTTGGAATATGTTTGAATACGTGTTTATGCCAAGTTTAGCAGGAGTTTATATAGGCCCAAAAAATCATGCAAACTGGACCTTTCCGTGAAGAATACAAGAATATAAGAATATGCGATTTAATGACTAAGTGTGCTTGTATTTTTTCTGATGAAATGAAAACAGTTTCATTTGAGCATTATCACCAACCCTAACGTTTTGGTAGGGTTGGTGATAATGCTCAAACGACACTGTTTTCATTTTGTAGAAATGCTAAAGGAGCTACGATATTGAAGGATACTATTTGGTTAACATCCAATTTTATCCTCAGTGATACTGTCCTGTATAAGACTAAAGTCTCTTTATTTTGGAAAATTGTTTGATATTTTATTTTATTTTTGAAATAGATACTTTGCAGGCTTTAAAAATAGTAGGAAACAGAAGTGTTAAAAAATATTGTGTACCCTTTTACAAAAATGGAACAGTGTTGTCTTTGCATTATCACCAACCCATTTTGTATCACCCACCCAATTCCATTTTGTTTCGTTTTGTTGGAGATACAGTAGTTTATTTTATTTTATTTTTTGTCGAAATTGATACGTTGCAGGCTGCAAAAAGAGTAGGGAACAGAAGTTTTAAAAAAGGTTCTGTACGCTTTTATATGAAACGAAAATGAAAGGGGGCTGCGAGACAAGATCTCATTTCAGGGGGAGGGGGCATCAGCATGCTACACATGCGCTAGTGTTGCGGCCACCACCACGAACTACTAGCAGGTCAGCTTGTTTATTTTGCTCGGTATTTTAGGGTGCCTCCAGTTCTTCCTATCATTTTCGAACTGCTACATGATCTAGTGGAAATTTTTGGACGTGGTTTATTCACCTTCGCTACTACCCTTTTTTCCTTTCCGTTGTCTGTCTCAACCATCATCGAACATCAGAAGGTTGTGTCCTTTTTTCTTTATATCGACCTCAATTCACTTTATTTCAAAACTGGGATCCATGTTCCTCCAGCATATGAACCTCAAATGGAAAAGAAGGGTTGCTACTAACCACTCACCGGTCGGACGACACGCTTATCTGCAACCAGTTTCTTTCCTCTATCAGAGTCAGCTACAGATCCAAATTTCTGTCATTCATTTATTCATTGCTTTTCTGCATTGAATAAATGAATAGGGCGCTCATGAGCTTTAGGACACCCAATCTAAGTCCAGTGGACAACGTTTTTTGTTTCCCCTGCTCGCTCGAACCAGAGACCCAGCACTAGGGCTCCTACATATTCCATCACTGTAACATTTGTTCCTCTTACAGATATATGTTTTGTAAAAAAAAATAAAATATAAATAGGTCGAGTATATATCCACTTAGTTAAGAGTCATGATTTACGGAAATTCTCCTTACGTTTGGTTATGGAAAGAATCTGACATAATTCGATCTATAACTATCATGCCATTATTTGGACAATTCTGTTACAATCCAACGGTTAATGCAAATGTTATAGCATTTTATGGGCGTAGAGACGAGTCACATCCTCTATCTTTCGAATGGCTAGACAATTTTTTGTTCTATTTCCCAAACTGCTTTATTACAAACTGACACGCTGCGTCCCGTGTTGGGCACTAGTTTTGCCTGTCCCGTGAGCTTATACCGGAAATTAGAGTCATTATGGTTACGTAAACCGAAGACAATGCAAAACCAACAATCCCAGTCGAGGTGTAATGTAGCTTTGAACAAATTAATAGTCGAAACTTGGGCCCCGAATGTTAACATGAACTGAGAAACTGTTTCCATCAAAAGTCTTTATCATGACGACAAAATGCATCTTCAGTTTTCGATAGTGTCACTGGAAGTCATTATTGTTTCGTGTGAAGGAAAAAAGGTACGCTTTACTAAAACATCTGAAATCTGCCAGGCCTGCAATATACAAGATTTTGATTTCGAAGAATCTGGCAATTTTAAAAATGCGTTAAAAAATATAAAGGCTTATAAATAAACAAGAACAATCAAAATTGAGATAATAGGAATTAAAAAAGTTTCAATAAATATTAAATGGATTCTATCACAGTAGCCAAGTTCGTCCATTAAGGAACAACTTTATTGTCTCTCATATTAGTACCATTTTTATTATTCTGTTTCTTCGCACCATTGCTTAAGACTTCGGATGCTCTTGGAACAATTGAGTTGAAGTAAGACGGAATCATCCTTTTGGGTCTATCCACAACAATATTACTCACTCAAGTCGGAGTTTTATTTATGGGACCTAGGCGGGTATAAACTAATATTTAAAAAAGCTAGTGATCAATAATATAACCATGCATATTTTCGTTAGAACACTGACTAGAAAAACAATCACGGTAGAGTGTCAATCAAATTCTTGTATCGCGGAAGTTAAAAAATTAATCCAAGACAAAGAAGGGATCACTCCAGACCAACAAAGATTGATTTACGGTGGCAAACAACTGGAGGATTCCAGAACTCTCAGTGATTATAATATACAGAAAGAGGGTACCTTTCATCTAGTCTTTAGGCTGCATGGTCAATTTACTCGAGTATTGCCAGTTTATATTTACGGTGACGATGGTAGAAGACGGTGGCACCGTAATCAATTTCAAATATGACTCGTATCCCAGAGAGTTGATGCATAGTTTTTTAGTCGGGTTACCGGATGAGAGGGTTAAAAATGAAATGACGGCGCAATTCTTTAAAGAACGTTTTTTTCGAACTGGATTTGAAAATGTCCATATAGCATCATACCTTCCACGCCCTTCTCTCTGGGTCAACAAACGTTTGGGTACTTTGACTAATTCTGTGTGCAGGATATGCAGCGAATTCGTTCCGAATGAATCCACACTGAAAGAGAAAGAACAGTGCGGATGTCGTCGTTACAGAAAATACGAAGTCAGCGCAAAAACTGCGATATATCTCCTAAGATTAGAGATAGTTAAACTGAAGAAGAGTTTAGAAGATAACGTCGTCATTTTGCCGGGCCTAACCAATGAACAGGCGGTGAGCGCCCTTTGCTATATCCTATTCGAAACGTGGAATTTTCCCATTTTGGAAACGTTTACTGACAGACGAGTCTCTATAAAACCCTGGCACTTATATGTCCCTATTGAGTTTAAGTGCCAACTTGTAGAAGACGTCAACTTCTTACAGCTTGTAGAAGACGTCAAAGAAATTAATAAGTTTTTTCTGACAGTCATGAACGAGATTTGGGGAAGATCAAGAAAAAAGCTAGTAGGACTTGGCTTTGTACTTCCCAGTTCCTTGCTTGAATCGAGCAAGTGGCCGCCGTCTCGGTGTATCCCAAACCCATAGACAGGGTGGTCAATTTTACGCGAATCATTCCTAACCCAAAAGAGTACGAGGAATCATTTTAGTTGTCCGGCCGCAGGAGGGCTGGAATTGGGGAGTTACTTTATAGAATATATCAACAAAGTGTCATACTCTTTCAAAAGAAAATTACCAACTAGCAGAGTTGATTTCGTGTTGTTCGTGAAAAAACGTAAGATACTGCCTCTCTACCTTTCATTAACAGCAGGAAGTACAGTCTCGGAGAGCAAAAAACAATCTCAGGTCTGGGCTAACTTTACGACTAACCTTTTTCTGACCCTCGTAAACATGTTGGAAGTCCATCCCATTTCAGTATTGACCTGGAGTAATACTGCACTTTGTTACGTCGAACCACTGCGCCAACAACTATGAACGAAAGTAGCCTGGTTCGAAACCAACAATTTTGAACAGCAATTTCGCGACTCGTTCGACTGGTTTATTGACAGTTTGGAATAAAAGAATTATACAATACCGGGACTTACACAAGCTCACTATGTCCCACTATCTTAATGTCTCACTTTTAGGTTGAAAACTCACTATTACTTTATGTTTCCCCTGAATTCATATTTGTAATAATTTAAGGGAATAAATGGATATATCAGTCAGAACTTCGATACCTAAACGAGCCAATTTTTGTATTAAACCAAAAAAAAAAATGGAACCAATTTTGTTATTTTACGTGATTTAATAGGAAGGTATAGTAGATCACAAAAACCCTAATCTCAATGGTGTTACTCCAAGATCAGTTATACACAAAAGGGAGAGTTATTCACGTAGGTACACCCTTCTGGTTGACCTATATCTGCTATGAAAACGAGTTTGTTACATTGCAATCAACAATAGTCAGCCCATGTCCTGTTGGAAAGTTTGTATACAGAGAGTTTTTTTACTGATATCATCAAGTATGAGTCTTGCTATGTTTTTTAACTTGGGTACATGCCAGAAGTGTCGGTCATTTTTTTTTTCAAAATGGCCACTAAATATGGCGCATGGTTTTAAACATGAAATATTGGCCAATACGTAATGTGACCAAGTATCAAATTAAAGCTCTTGTTTATGGCAATGCAACTAATTACAATTTAGTTATATTAACCTGCACATATTTGAGAAATTTTGTTTGAGATTCAGTCATTGTTTTTTTCAAAATGGCTGCCAAAGACATAGTTTTCAACGTGGAAATTCGTTCGTTTCATAGTGTGACCAAGTTTGGTATCAAGTTGAAGGTCTTGTTTATGCCAGTGTTTATACTAAAAAAACCTATAAGGCATGTTTGGTAAAAGAACTAGAGAAAGATCTTAAAGCATAAAACATCGCATCCTTCATCTGACACTTGTTTAATTTTATGTTTCGTGCACAGCAAACTCAAGCACTATGCCCAAGTCTATGAAGAGTTTGTAAAGCTTATCGCACTTAAGATAGAAACTATTGCACTGAACTCTTATAGAATTAGCATAATCTTTTTTGTATACAGAGAGTGTCAAATCGGCTGAATGACAACGCAGAACCCATCCAATTAACATGAATTATTGAGGAGTGGAACACCTCTGCTAAAAGATATGAATGCGTTCAAGACGTCTTCGAGTAATAAATACCAGTTAGAGCAGTTCTTCTCTGATCGAATGCAATGACGTCAATACATCTTGGTGGACTTGGTTTAGATGGACAGATAATTATAATTGTTGAAATTACAGGAAATAAGACATCGGGGATGAGCGGCTACTTCTTTATGCAGTTCCTTGATGTGTATAATGCATTGCAATATCATCTTCAGACACTGATGTGTTTGTGTGCAGCACAGTGCATCATTTCTGTATAATTTTAAAAAGGAGGGATTGTCCGATCTACAGATTCTCGGTTGGAAGGGTTCTACATCACATGCAGTGCTAATTCATAAACTTCTGGAAGATAATAGCATCATCGAAATTCTACCAGCCCTACATTCCATCACTGGATACTTTATACTCTACATTTCATCGACACAACAAGCAAGGTTGGGTAAAAGCTTACAGCTATACAGCATGGCAAGCTGTCACCAACTCAGGGTTGTTATTTTTCCGGTTTTTGGCGGAATTCCGTCTTTTTTAACAGAAATATTATCTGTAAAAATCCGAACATGGTTGTAATTTTTGGAGCTTTCCTACTTTTATAACGGAACACAGTCACACCCCTACCAACTCTACTACAAGCATTCGGTAAAACAGACCTCTGTGATGAATAAAGCTGAACAATTTCTTGTCAGAATTATATCGTCAAAGGTCACTTCAGCCGCGTGCGCCAGTATCACCAAATGAAAAGGCTTGATCTTGAGAAACTAACTCCACCTTCTAGCAGTATAACTTACACATCAAGTGAAGTTTTTACAATGTTACAGATGGTGCCATGTATTTGCTGGTGCACACAACATTGTTCCAGCATTCTGTTGTATGGCTGTAGATTGTAAACTGGATCACCAAGTCACCAAGGACAATTTCTGAGGATTTTCCACATCCCAGCACTTGCAAATGTGTTTCAGATATATCATCTTCCCATGCCGAAAAACAGAGATTCCGTGTTCAAGATTTTGCAATGTACAGCTTACTGCCACAACATACATAAAACTTGTTGTGCACAACCAGTGTATATTTTCTGATATGTAAGTTAAAGTAAATAAAGTGCAGTGACACAAACAAGACCTTCAATTTAAGACCAAACTTGTTGAACGAGGTTCCACGTTGAAAACTATGTCTTTGGTGGCTGACATAAATAAAACCTTCACAAACTTGGTAACATTACGAATTGAATGATATTCCACGTTTAAAACCATGTGGAATCAAATGACCGATACTTCCGTCATGTACCCAAGATGAAAAACCCATGATATCAGCAAAGAAACCCTCTTTACACAAACTTCCAACAGTGGCCTGCCCCCCCCCCCACACTAGAAGCCTTTACTACTAAAATGCTATAAAACACCCTAAAATATCTGTACTTGTTGCTTTCACAAAATAGTTGTAGGTTTCCAAAGTTTCAATTTTTTAAAATTCATACATCAGAAGCCGATTCGTGGTAAAATTCAAATTTTATAGAAAAAATATGCAATCACAAAATAATTGTAGGTTTTCAAAGATTCAATTTTTTAAAATCCATATATTAGAAACCAAATCATATTTAATAGAAAAAAATGCAAAATGAAAATTAAAAGTTTGTGTTTTTTTATCTACTGCATGTACTAGAATATTTTTTACTTCCCACCTTCTATGATTGAAAAGTCATTTCCAAAAATGTTCAGCACAAAAAAAAACTGAAATCGATTTTTGTGCTGAAACTTCTCATGCATGTACAGCACATTTTGTACTTTCCACCTTCAATGATTGAACATTTATTTCAAAAATTATATCACTGGTTTCCTTTTGTAGGCTAATTTTCACTTAGTATTATTTGAAACTTACATTTCAAAACAAGTGCAGTATTGTATACTTTTAGTTGGATTGTATTTTACGTTATACAATCTTCTCGGAGAAATATTTTTGATAAGCCACTCTCCCCACCAAAAAAAAAACACTAAAATTTGACTTGAACTATTTATTATCCCGATAGAGAACCCAATCCGGTGAATAAATTAATTGCACCGCATTTAAGTTGTACTGAACAATTCGAACGAGTTTTGCAGGAATAAACTTACCATACATCACCGCTCAGTCCCTTTCTTATTAATTACTTATCTTCCATATAAATCTTGACAGTGTCGTGCATCTGATAACTGTGTCTATCTACCTTAAAACAAGCGTATGGACTTTTGTTATCCTTACTTATTATCGCATCATTGTCAGGATTGGGTGGGTAATGATTAATTTCATAGATCCGCTGTGACTATATATGGTAACATATTTTAAACTAATACCGGAGCATGGAATCAAGATAGCGTCCTGTTCGTTAGGATGTGACAAGAGTCTCATTTGGGGATTTGTCCGCAACACGACGGCCTTGTAGGTGTATGCATAATCTAATTTAAACCACGACCTACTAAATTTGAACTTGGTTTCCACATCTTGTTTGCAGATAGCGTCGGTCGCCCCAATAGCTGGCGACAGGTTTGCGATTGGTTTATTGTGAGCATCGTAAATGTTATTATCCTTGTACAGTCGAAATAGGTTTTTACATTAACTATAATTGACTGCGTCGTGTTCGTGAAAACCATCAGCGACGTTCGAGATTGTATTCATATTAGAATTCCAATAATTCGTGTCATTCTTGAGGCAACCCTCCATATCAATTTTTGCGTACAATCGCTCTAGTCTACAGTTTTTCCGGCATTCCAGAATCGTTTACCGTGCGCGTTGTAGTTATTTGGCTCGTAGGACACAATGAAGTCTTTAACGGCATTCCAAGTGTACTTTCCACCCTTAGTGGAGAGTATAAATTCTGTGCCAATTTTTATTGGAGCTGATAACAAATCCCCCTCAATGTTCCCGCCGCTTCATTGTAAAGAATCCAATTGTAAGACGGGACGTTTGAGTCATATACGTACAAGTTCCAGCCTACTGGTCCGGTTGAGATGGGACTTAATGGAACGTTTTGGAATCAGTCCTGTTCAATTTTCCACGGTCGTTTATTCAAGAAGTCTAGTTTAGGAACTGGAATTTTGCATAGATAACAATATTGCTGGCCAGACCCCAGTTGCTGTCGGATGTTGTCACTAGACTGATTCGTTCAAATATGTGTTCAAACTGGATAAACTGCGGTAGGAGGAAGACGTGTCTTCAAGACGTTTCCGGTCTCGAGTTTTTCCCGCAAAGGTCGGAAACATAAATTATTTCCTATGTCGAAAAAGCGTGACATCTCCAACATTTGGCTGACCCGCAACATGATACCATGCACCCGATGGAGGCTGGTACCATTCCACCGCGTCGGAACCTACACTCCTCAGTATCATTCTTTGAACTGTGGTAGGTAATGGTAAGAATGCACGACACCTAATCCATTAACGTACAGAATTACTTTCCTGGCCCTGGGGAGCTTCTCGTACACTATGTCGTTCGATATCGTGAGAGAATGTGAAGACAAAGACCCATCTTTCGAATTATAGTGTGGGAGGGCAAACGGCATAAACAAATGCTGGTTGAAATGTTTCGTCAGCGTGTAAGAATAAACATTCGACAACACGGTAATAGTTTGAAGTTTTGAATGTACCAAGTAACCGGACTTAATACTCTCGAGAGCAATGATGCATCCATTTGGGTCATTAGTACACATGGGACTGTGAGTGTCCCTGTACAATATTCTGTCTAGTATCAAATTGTTACATGTTAACATGCCATTTCTTAGCGTTACCTCATTAGTAAATTTTAGATTATTATCGGACTGGTACATTAAACCATCTGGCATGAACTTAGAAGCTAAAGATACGTCATCGATCCACAATTTATTACAAAACAAGATACTGTCTTTAACTGTTGCCGAACGAATGTTTCCAATGGTATTCTCATCAACATGGAACTTTAAGTTACTTTCTATTAGTTTGTTGACAAAATACAATATCGTCTTGTAACACCACAACAACAGGACACTTAGTGTTAGCAAAAGCCAAACTGCAAACTGAATATTATTGTAAATTGAACGAATTGTCCACAACTTTATTTTCTTCGATGGCGGCATCGTTTTATTTTTGGTATTTATAAGTTTATTATTAATTAACCATCTGTGACCCCTCATGAATGTCTAGTGGTGAAAGACAACACCCAACGACTCTTCATGAACGTCTAGTGGTGTGAAAGTCAACACCTAAATGCACAAGTAGCAGTTACGCATTTTACAATAACCAGTCAACCAACAAATGGCGGCTCCTATAAGGAAGGTGTAAGTTTTTAATTAGCGTTGACATAACCATGTATTACACACACTTTAAAAACTATTTGATATCATTCTATGTAATTGTACCAAGTAGGGGTTAAACATATGTTTAAACTCATCTCTCTTACAAAAAAATAATTCATTTTTTCCCCATGAAAACTGCATTTTTCTGCAGTTTTTACTCTTTTAACTGTAGTTATCTTATGGAACTGTAGTTTCAATAGCAAAGAGCAGTTTTCAACTGCAGTTATTGTAGACTGTAACTGTAGTTACACTGCACAACTGCAGTTTCTGTGTTTAACTGCAGCTTTCAACTGCACTTGTAGATTGGAACTACACTTCAATTACAGACCTGGAGTTTTGTGTAAACTGCATTTTTTAAATGTAAATTGCAGTTTACAAGTGCAAAACTTGAAAATTTTAACTGCAGTTCTATGGGAGAACTGCCAGTTTATGAGATAAAGTGCAATTTTCTACTCCAGTTCTTGTAGATAGCAACTACAGTTCCACTACACAACTGCAGTTTGTGTGACAAAATGCAGTTTTCAACTAAAGTTTGTATAGACTGTAACTGCAGTTCCATTACATAAATGCAGTTTTAAGTAAACTGCACTTAATAAGTGCAGTACTTGAAAATTGTAACTGCAGTTCAATGAGAGAAGTGGAATTTGTGTAGCAAACTGCAGTTTTCAGCTTAAGTTCTTATTAACTGGAACTACAATTCCATTACGGAACTGCTGTTTTTGCGTAAACTGTAATCTTCAAACGCAGTACTTAAGAATTTTAACTGCAGTTCTATGACAGAACTGCAGTTTCAGTGATGAAGTGTCCATTTTAATAATTATAGTTATTGTAGACTAAACACAGTGCCACTACACAACTGCATTTTATGTTATCAACTGGTGTTTCTTAACTTATGTTCTTGTATGTGCAATTTTAGTTTCTTTACAGAACTGCAATCTACACAAAAAAACTGGAGTTTTAAAGAGTCTATTTGTGGTAGTGCATTTTTCAGCTGCAGTTCTCATAAATTTTAACTGCAGTTTGTGGGGAAACAACAGTTCCAATACAGAACTGACATTTTTATGTAAACTGCAGTCTTCAAGTGCAGTACTTTAATTTTTTTCATCTCCAGTTTGTGTAGAATAACTGCCGTGCCACTACACAACTGCAGTTTCTTAGATACATCCCTTTAAAGTGGGACAAATCTGTACTACTCGAAGTTAAATGTCCAGCTAGCTCTGTTTTTAAGTGTGAGATACAGTTTAGAATGCAACGCAATGAATAGATGGGAGAAAAAGAAGGGAAAGGACATCGTTCAAGTACTTTATATACTTGTTAGATACATCCCTTTAAAAGTGCGACAAATCCGTACTACTCGAAGTTAAATGTTCAACTAGCTCTGTTTTTAGGTGTGAGGTACAGTTTAGAATGCAACACAATGCATAGATGGGGGAAAAAGAAGGGAAAGGAAATCTTTCAAGTACTTTATATACTTGTTAGTACATCCCTTTAAAAGTGAGACAAATCCGTACTACTCGAATTTAAATGTCCAGCTAGCTCTGTTTTT